>VMBQ01006317.1:8739-56633 GCA_007657795.1 Dreissena rostriformis | reverse complement strand
GATAGACCAACATTGTTGTTCTGGTCGTGTGGCGCGTTATCACAATGTTCCGCAGCAAATTATGGAGACAGTAACCTAAATAAATTGACAGGGTTTAGCTTCTATTGTCCGAAGTCATTATTAGACAAAAACTGCTTCAGGTCAGCTGAAAGGAATCGATAAACAAATATTGCATTCATGAATGGAAATTAACGACTGTCACCATAGAAATTAAATAAGAACATTAAATATCTAATTATTGGAATTGGATGAACTCTGTTAACTCAGGCATACCTCAAAACTCTCAATTTTAGGTAGTTTCTGTACAACAATTACTCATGCTGAACAGTGAATAATTCTTATTGATTAACGAAAGCGTCGCATGCAAATTGGAACGCACGTGACAAAAGTCCAATGTAGATAACAAACATATTGACGGATGCTGCGAATGATTGTGTGATAGTTGCCAATTGACATTCAAAAAATCAGTTTTTGCATAATTATAAAAAAGTATAGACAATAATGTTGCTATTGTCTTATACACCGCAATCCTCTCTTATAAGACAAATCTAGTCCTAGTTTGCGATGAGTTAAACGCTAATTATAGCGTTGAAATGCATTTTCGCACATGTCATGTTTGCTTTATGTATTACATGTATCATGTGTACATTGTGTTTCCTTTCGCCAGAAGCGTTTAGTTTCATGATCAACTGTAAATACAAACAACTCATACTTCACGCCCACGAGTGTTCCTAAACGCATGAATCAAGATCACGTGATTAACATTCAAGGTCGCGCTTTGATAGCCATGTGCAAAACCACCAGTCACGTTATTGCCAACGGTCGATTAGCACAATATAAGCATGGGAATTACACTCTCAGTTCATCACGTGACCTCAGTGTAACGGATTATTTATTAATGCAAAAAAATACGCTCGATCAGAAATTTAATAAAGAATGTGAAGTTCTTGACTGGACATAATTTTCTGATCATGCAGCTCTTTATTTTAGTTTAAATATGAAAAATCACACCAAAAAGACACCATTGAAAACTTATGAATCTAATACAACAGAAACTAAAACAATAGTGTTTGACAAAACCAAAATTAATGAATGTAATACGTTAATAAAAGAAACAAACCAAAACTTAAATACGGTGTTTGTTGAAAATAAAACAGTAGATGAAAAAGTAAGTATTTTGACTAAGTATCTTCAGGAAAACAGTGCATGTATATTCGGAAAAGTAATAGTAACAAATCGGCATAACAGACAACATACACAACCAGAATGGTTCGATTCAAATTGTATAAATGCAAAAAACCAATTTCAAACACGCAAAAAATGCTTTCAATAACATTAAAACTGTTGCAAATAGACACAATTTTATTCCGCACATAACAAAATATAACGATTTACGCCGAAAAGCAAAATACCGCCNCATGCTTCATTTGCACAACTAGTGTGGTGTTGCACTTGCATGTTCCACAAAGTCATTGTATTCCCTTAACGTCATATACTTATTTACAACGTGTATACATTGCTAGAAACGTTCGTGTTGTTAGATAACAAGCATGCTTTCTTTACGTGCCGTTTTCTTGATTGTTTTTGCGTGCCTTGTCTTCGTGTAAAATCTTCGTCATCCGACTGTTATTATAGAACAATGATACAATACTATAGAACTGCTACTAAATGACTGTGCTGAAGTGAATACACAATTAAAGCAAACACGAACGACAAAAACTAAATATTATGTTTTAAAAACGAATATCTTTTTATAACATTGGAACCATTTATCAATATACACGACCCTCATGTACTTTCGTATAACGTATAGTACTACGGCATACAATATATTGACTTTTGGCGGCTCACATCAATACATTGTTTTTATTCCAAGATATTTTAATATGCCACTCAGTCATTTATATGTTTAATGAAATAAGGAAATTCGAGTTGATTTCAGATAAAACAAATAAAATGTTTTTCAAATTCTTTATAAATAATGAACTGCAGTTTAAATTTTAATCAAACGTCGCAATCATGTGTCATTCAAACCCACCGCTTGTCACTGTAAGAAACTTTTCTTGACAATTTTATATATGTTAGTTTTGATAAATATTCAAACCGTTTTCAACAGCAAACAAATCATTGTGATGCAACGAGGCATCACTTATTGCACTTTTCCCAGAGTCGTACTTATTCAAACAAATGTCTGAATCATTTAATGCGTTAGTGATATTGAAGCAGAAAATGCACCAAAGTTATTATGAAAACCCTACACCAGCATAATTGTATTTATTCATTGTACTAAAACATAAAAAAGAACAAATTGTTGCTTTTGATGAATGCTCGGATGTTTATTTCACTCTTTGTCATAGCAATATTTATTCTCGCGCCACACACGATTGTGTTCCACTCCGCTCCTAAAATTAGATTCGATTATTTCCAAAATAAACTAAATTATCATTTTATATTAGATTTCAATACGGACATATATTTATTGAAAGTATAGTTAAATAAATGACATGATACGTTATACAAATGGTGAAATACATTGTATATAATTGCTTACATCCCAATGATAACTTACTTTTTCGCTAGTCTTTTGGAGAAATATAATTTAAAATTTAAATTGAATATAACTGTACCTATTCATATACAAGGAAGCACTTGATGAAAAGCATCAAAGATGCACCATTTAACCGTTTATTTTCCGCTATGTTGTAGATTCGTAAAATTGGGAATATTCGCTGGATCTTAAATTTGTGGATTTTCGTTCCCCAAAACCGAAAAACAAATAAAACAACACGGTACACGCAGTATCGTATTCTTATTATTTAAATATCGCAAAGACTTGGTCAATACAGCCGATTTTAAAACAATAATCGGAAAAATGAAATAGTCTAGCATCTCAACAAACAGCTCAAGAATATGTACCTATGTTAGGCTTGTGTAATTGTAGTACAAGCAGCGGGGCTATTTATGACATTTTAAAACGAGATCAGTTCAGCGCTAAAAAATAAACAAGTACCAAACTGCGAATGGAAACATGCGAACAATAAATAAAACAGTATTATCTTTTAGAAATTTGGTCAGTTTATTATATTTGTACAAACAGAAAAACTTATGCGAGTATAAACAGTACATCAATATAATTAAAGCGAAGAATGTACATATTAATAATGCAATACATAGACTAAATTTGATATGTAATGGTATATTAATAACCCGTTGTATTATCTCTATACGCGCGTTCGTTCGGCAAGTATTCTCTATACCAATACATAACACATATTTCCAACCGGTTTTATAGTTTTATATATCCCCGCATTTGTACTTGTTATGAAGGTGTTTTATGCTAATTGGTGTAAATTTGGTTCAGGATTTAAGGACAGTCGAACAAAAAATAAATGTATCAGACTACATATTGTATGTTCTCGAAAAAGTTGCTTTAACATTGGATAATACATTTTTGGCATAGTCCGTGTGTGGATTTGCTCAGTGTAATGCAATTAGAAATGGTTACATGGTTGTTTACAGTAAAGATGGTCTAGTTTTACGGTAAACGAAGTTGAACTCATTGTCTCTTTTATAGCATATATATAAAAAAAAATAAAAAAAAATATGGGCTTCCCTTCTGTGCATCTAGTGACATAAAGAAGGCAAAATAACGGCATTGCTGCATTTAAATAGATTGAATACCATTATTCGTTACTTATTTGTTGAGACCCTGTGCACCCATCATCGTGAAGGCTTCTACATATCCTCGGCAAATAGTAGAGGCGTGTGCAACACAATCGATGGGTATGTTAAGTAAATATTCAATGTTTTACATATTTTATTTGACGGCAAATTATTTAATGCTCTTGCAAATTATAATCTCACGTGAACTACATTTCATAACGTAAATACTCTTATAAATCATTGTGATGAATTCATTGTATACATAAAAACAAACAATACATTCATGTTCGTTTGCTGCATGTCTATATGCGTAGTTAAGTTGTTGCGTTAATAGTGTTCTGAATATTATAACAAGCGACACAAATATTGGTCCGGTCAAACTTCCAATATGTCAATCCAAAAATAACGAATACAAAGTTATTGGAATAATTGGAAAGCAGTCATGAGGGAGAGTGCTAGTAACTAAATAAATGCCCTCGTTACAAGTCGATGACCTTTGCATTTACAAGATTGAGTAAGTAATAAATTACCCTTGCTTTAAATGGAAATCTCGTAACTACCACTTAAACACGTTTGATACGCCACTGCATCAACCGCATTGCTTCAGTAGCTTGACAACTCAAATTTGACACTCGTTAATCAACCTTGAGCAACAAAAATAACTGTGAACAACCGTATATAGACCTTTTGTAATCCTACTTTATTTGATCAATCCCAAACTCTGGCTTTGAACACCCCTAAGTACTTGCAACCTGCAACCAACACTGACCATGATACAATGGGAACATCAAATGACAACTACGAATCATATCATGTAATTGACAGCATCAACTAAATTAAGATTATTACGAAAGAGTCTTGAAAACTAAAGGTAATGCATGAGAAGCATTTCGAAAAGAACAAACATTTTAGTACAGCCATCAAATGAACCCAACATATTCAATACATGCAAACGTAAGTGTATTGATATGTTATATTGCGTTTGATTGTTTAAGTATTTGCATGAGTCTACGTGAGCTGAGCTAATATTCATATTGTATGTAAAGTGTACCTAAATATACACTGTAAGATTGTAAATAAATATCATCTATGACATGAACTGTTCACAAAAAAACACACACACACAAATGGAACTGTTCTGTAAATAAAACATACTTCAACAGATTCTTGATTCAGTTTAATTGCAGCAAATCAAGATTTTATCATATAACTAGGATATAGAGAAAACACAAAACAGATTATAACTATAATCTGTTGAAGATTGCTTCGCTGATCAAGAGACAAATACACGAACATAAAAATAGAGCATCACCATCAAAAAACGTCATTATGTTTACGTGAACTGTACTGCGTAACTGTAAATTATGTTCCTTACAATAGCAAAATGGGACATGACCAAATAGTAATAGAAAAGCACGAAGTTAAAACTAATGTTCGACGGAATATATTTGCTCTTGACCATTTCTATAGACCGTAATGATGGTATTTTGCGCTAATGACCTTTTTGTGGTATATATCGGGATCTAGGAAGGCGAAGTTTTGTGACACAAAAGCGTCGTTTGTTTCGTGAAAACAATTATGATGCGCCCATGCTCTAAATGTTTGTAGTTTCCATCTTACGGTTCTACATCTACACATAATGTTATTGTTTTGTGTTATTGTGTTGACTAAAGTGTTTTGCTTGCAACTTAAAATGTGGCATCACTGGATACTCATATATACTCATACATACTTTTGCGAGGAAAACGCATATTCACGTCATAATTTTTTAATATAATACAACCACCGTAATGACATCGTGTCGATCGGGCAATCGCTTCAGGAGTACTGTTGTACGACTAGCAAAATAATTACCCACAGTCACGATGTTTTCATTTCTTTGAGTCACAGTTATGTCTTCTGTGAAATTATGCTTTTAGCTAGAAGCACTAATATTGGTGATCAAGGTAATTGTAAAAAAGAAGCCTGATTAATATAATGGTGTGTTGTCTATACAGACAAATAATTAATGCATATTAGCGTTAATGACGTGCCATAGAAAATAAGTGGCATCATTAAGAACGGATATTTGCAGTTGTTTACATTGGATTTGAGCGCAGAAATCTGGCATCACCATGGAATTATCCACAGATTCTCGACTGAATACAACTCGTATTGCTTTAGGCATAACATTACACAATGGCGCATGAATACATCATTTTGCTAATTCAAATAATTATATTAAACGTGCATACATCCGCGCCTTCAGGTGACATTTGATAACGAAGTTTAATAAGTTAAGCCGATACTGCAAATTATATCAAAGCTACACAGTTTAAAAAAACATATTAGCTAAATTAAACCCCTTTCATAAAAACCATGTTTTACAACAATACTTGGCAACTTGAGCAATATATGTATGGAGACAGAAACGTGTGTTTTATGAAATAATTATTGTACACCAATATTTAACCATGTTTTAACGAAGAAAATGTTTATTAGATCAAATCTTAAATAAAATGAAGGGTGGGGGTAAATGTGATAACAAAACAATGTTTTCGATATAAAAGTGTTTTCTTTGACTTTGATGTTAACAAACAAATGTGAACATTTAATCCTTATATCAATGAGATGCATTATCGACATAAACCTCCATTGGTATACTCATAGCTTTTATCCGCATTGCTGGGATAAGGCTGTCACGTGAAGTATAATGAGTGTTAATGTGCAATACGTCAGTTGATTTGTTTTCTTTGTCATTAGGTTTTGCTTATTTTCTAAAAAGCTTAAGTTACGGCCTCAATTTGAGATAAAAACTGCGCCCGCGTATCAAATTTGTTTTCAAGAAAGGGTTTGTTGGTGAACAACGCCCAGTTTATTCAATTATATTGTTGTCCAATTACACGAGTGACAAGTTTTACAACAAATATAACAACTATATTAATGAAAAACCCGTCGATCATAAACATGGTTGTGGTGTAGCTTTTCTTAAAGTATATGCTATGATACTCTGTATCTAGCAAATATCGAAATACTGATAAGGAAATAATAATAAGCGAAGATTTATTCATTTACACTTACATATATGCAATTAATGTTCATATGAATGCATTGGCAAATAATTAGCATAAACCACAGTAGGAAAATCTTTGAAGAACGAATGTAATTAAAGCATTATTGAAATAGAATGATATGCATCTTCTATTTATTTAATGCAATACATTAAAATAGTAATTGGCTACGGTAATGGCAAGTTATGTCTATGTATTCGAACATGTATTAACGATATGCGAATAAAGCAAATGACACCTCGCAAAATGTTTTATTTTGACAGATAGAAACATACATAATTGGAAATAGTATTGCAAAAACACAAAGACACTTTTGAGACATCATCTCTTTAATGTATCCCTCTTGTCGTGGCTATAAAAGAAGTTTTGATTATGTTCTTATTTCTCAACTTCATAAATTTTAAAGTTACTTTCTAAAGTTGCAGCTACTTAAAAATATCCATTAAGCACTCTGAATATCTTTAAGCGACGTGTAAACTTTTTGTTATAAATACTTGTATTAAATTGTGCAAGTAAATTAAATATAACAAAATAAATGTTAGACCAAATATTCATAGAGTTTCAAAATTGGAGATGCTTTAAATAATGTCACTATGCGTTAATTTACCTATGGGACTCGAACAGGGTAACGGTTTACGCATTTGTTACAGGACCAATTCAATGAGATTGTATATATATGCAGATAAAACCGACAAATACATATGTATGGCAGTTGCTGGGGTAATAACTTGTTAATTACATTTTAAAAAGGGTTTTATGAATGCGATAAATGTTGTCTGTTTTGTTATTTATCAACAACTACCGAATCATATACCCAATTGGTCATCATCATTTTCAAACAAACTAAGAATGTTTCAAAATCACATTTTATTTCAATAAGATTAAACACACAGCTGCTGTGTACTAGTATAGAACCAACAACATTTAATGACAATCTATATTCGGATATCAGTTGTGTTAAGTAATTGATATTTGCATAACCAAGGAGCGGAAAAAGATAGACGTGTTTATTAATGGCAATTGTACATAAACAATATGTAAAATTCCATGTAGCGCAGCAGAATACAACCCATTAAACAATATGAAGTTGTTAAAGAACTAAGGATGGCAAAATGTTCCTCTTTTTTGACAGCACATCACAAACACCTACCAGATGTTCTTCATGCTAGTCTTTAAAACGTATTTTATTGCAAATAGGACATGTACTCTTTTTATAGGTTCTTGTTTGCACATTTGGTTCCGTTGTAAAATATGAGCAAACAGTTCGAAATTGTTAATAAATCGAAAACTATGCCCAGTAATTCTGAACCAGAACACAAATTAAACGGAAGAAAACACAGCATTAAGTGTAAAATTAAAATTGTGAAAATACATATTTGTCTTCAAACTTATACTATTTATTGCGGTAATGGTAATGGCATGATATAGCAAGATATCACAGAAGATTGATCTAGTGTCGTATGTTCCAAATGGATTTACAGTTTTATATTTCGATGGAATTGTATTGTTTTCCAATCATTTGAATACGAATTACATTTAGCAATGTGATAATGACAGCGTGTCTATAATCTTTACAATGTAGCAGTAACATTCTAGAATAGTTTTCTTATTGAATCAGACTATTGTTTTACATTATTTGACAACCACATGTTTTGATGCTGTTCTTTTAAGATATACATGTTTTATTATCATCGTTAAGAAGTGCAAATATAAATCGCAATATAAAATAGAAATTTCGTAAGACGTATCAAATATTTAAGACCGTCAAATAGATATTTTTCTGGTTTGAAAAGAAGACAATATAAACGTCTAGTTTAAATCTTAGTATGTATCGTTCGAAAGATTGTGTACGATATCAGTCTAATCAATATAAGATAAAGTTATACAACAACTAAATACACACTGAAGCGACAGTGCTTATGTTTACCAGAAAGTCGATACAATGTTCTACAATTAAGGTTATTTGTACACTTAAATATATAACGAATTTTAATCAAGCAACTAAGAATATTTTTAGTTTTTTTCTCGAACTGTACATGTGCTCAATACGCAGGCGGCATACCAATGGTAAACGCAAATGGCCTATGGAATTAAAAAAAATGACATTATCAATTTTTACATCCTCAATAATTAGTCTTATGAAGTATTCAAACGAAAACGAAAACATGGAAAAGTAGTTTCTTAAAGGAATCTATTAATAAAGTTTACCATAGGAAACATAATCTGCTTGATAAACTAGTGTTTCTTTATGCTGAACTTGTTAAATTTCTTACGATATGAAAATAAATTGACCATTACACCAATGCATATATTCGAATCATTCGTATGTATAGAAATATCTTGACATATTGCAATTATAAAATTGCATGACTCAAAGAATAATACAGTACTTGCGTTTATGGTTTTATTTTAAATAACCCACGTCCATAAATGCCATGTTTTACAATACTCATTAGCAAGTAAACAAGCAAAGACGTATATGACGACATAAATATCGGGTTTTACTTTAAAACAATTTAAAAAAAACTACCAGAATAATATTCTCCATTATTTATTAGCCATGTTGTTGCGATGAAGTGTTTAATAAGATAACCACTAAATGAAAATGAAGGGGATGTGGTTATTACGATAACAAAACAATGTTTGCGACACTAAATGTGTTTTGGGCTGTGATGTATTCCTACAAATCGGAAACCTTTATCCTATCAGCGATTTTTAACCTGCGATTATTATATATGTTATCCGCATAGCTGGGATTGCTCTGTCACGTGAAATATTACGACGTTATTGTCTCAATGTTCATGACGTCAGGTGTTATGTTTTCTCTGCGATAAGGTTTGTTTTTTAAAAACACGTTTAATGACGGCCTCATTGTGTGATATAAAATGGCACCCGCATATTACATTTGCAACCAGAAAAGGGAGTTTAAATGAACGACGTTCAATTTATTCAATTATATTGTTTTATACGCGATACAAGTCCGTTTTAGTACACAAAATAACCGATATAATGAAAACAGATGATAATATAAAACAGGTGCAGTGTTGTAGTCTTTCTTATAGTCTTTCTTATGAAAGTGTGCATATGTTTTAAAAATATGATACAAACAATTGTAAAGGAACTAGTGATAAACGGAATTGTGTTATTTAAACTGCCAAATAGGCATATCAACGTTTTATGCACTTAATCAAATTAGAAAGCTTGAATGAAAATTATACTTTATCTCAATCGCTAAACGATCTATCCAAATGATTCAATTCCTTAAATAATTGGTGAATAATTAGGACCTAATACAATCATTTTTTTTGTTGGTACATGCTAATTCAACTGATGAATCGAATCGAGATTGCAATCATAACTAAGTTGCCGTGAATCGGTAACAACGTAACCAGAGCATACGTTACATATAACTTGATCTGCTTGTTCTTGTTCCTGTTATTATGATTGTGATAATAAATGGTTGTATCTAATTATCAAAAGACAAAACATTAGCGTAAACAACACGTAGACAATGCTATACAGTACGACTATACTTTAAGCATTATGAAATTTGAAGGTTATGCACCTTCACTCTAATGTGGTTTTACTATAACTCAAAAATATTACATACACATTTGTCGCCGTGGCTTAGTGGATATGGTGTCCGCCTGGTGACCAGGAGGTCGAGCGTTCGATCACGAGTTCGACCCTCACAGTGGGAGCGTTCTTAAGATCTCTCCCCAAAGACACCGAGTACTGGTTCTAGTCCCAGGAAACGGACTCAACGAGCGTTTCAAATAAGCCGGCTTTAGTTTAAACCTATTTAGTTAAAATTTATTTTAGCTCGATTGCATCGAAAGCCTTAGGCTTATAGAAACGCTCTCGAGTCCGTTTCCCGGGACTAGAACCAGTACTTGGTGTCTTTGGGGGAGATCGAAGGAACGCTCCCTGTGGGGCTCAAACCCGAGACCTCCCGATCGCTAGGCGGACACCATATCCATTACGCCACGGCGACCTGTTAAGCCGGCTTTCGATGCAATCGAGCTAAAATACATAGGTTTGAACGTAATGCAATTAAAACGTTGCGTCTATGTACGTATATGCATTAGTCATATTCGAGTGGAGCATATGAAAACATGCACAATGTTTCATTATTGCGTTTTTTTTTTTACATTTAGGACTATGCATGATTTTAAACAGTACTGGGGAGAACAACGGAACAGTTGAGAGAATACCTTATGAACTTTAATGTCATTCTTTTGTCGTGGATATGCAATAATTTATGATAATTGTCTTATTTCAAAAATGTGTGTTTTATGTTGCAACTGGACATAACCACGAACAACTCTGACGTGTTAACGCGACATTTAAAGGATATCTTAAAAATAATAGATTGTATTGGGATTTTGTTATATAAATAATTGTGTTTACATGTGTAGGTAATATTAAATACTGTTAGACTGTTAGACCAATCATTCTGAAAATGTCACAAATGAGTGCTGTTCTAATTAACGTAACGATGCGATGATTATTTTTTGGGATATTAAAAAGCGGAACGGTTAACACATTTTACAGCACTAGTTTAATGCAAATGACATTGCATAATTAAATGCAAAAAAATACCATCACGTATCATGTATCATTTACTCCGCTGAAAACTTTTTGATAACGTTTTATTGGTTTTTTTTAATGCGATAAATTTTATTACATTTGTAATTATCAACTATTACGAATTGTATGATGTGTGTCTTATTGAAACAAATACGTACTCAAAAGGACTTTTTAAGAATACATTTGTTGTTAATCAGATCAAAGGAACAGCTGCGTTTTATTATATTTAAATCTACAAAATTTAATGAGACACTCAGATATCAGTTTGATAAAAAAATGATATTTGAATCCCCAAGGATTACCAGATACATTTTTATTAATGTCAAGAGTAAATAAAATACCATTAACAATATGATATTGTTATTTATAAAGGGTGACCAAGTTCTTCTCCTGTTTTACATTCCATCACAAATCACAAAAACACATACACTATTTGTAATTCATCTGCATTGAATTAAAGTAATTTGGTGCAAAAATGACATGTCAGCCTAACGAAGATTAAACTTGTTTTATGGTGGTAAGGACAAAGATAATTCAGGCAGTGCCAGGTAATATTGGTAATTACCTCACGCCGTGGCATTCAATCTCAAATTAGTGGCGCAGTTGTATATCTTTAATGTTGTAAATGCAAACTAGAGAACCTTAATGTCAGTGGTCTCGATAACGACCCCATATCGCTGTTTGTTTATGTCAAGGCAAAAACATGATACGGTTATCAAAAATAATAAATGAATGCTTTTAAGCCTAATCAGATCGGGGATAGCATAATGTAAATACTAATTTGATAACATGCTTCATTTGCACAACTAGTGTGGTGTTGCACTTGCATGTTCCACAAAATCATTGTATCCCCTTAACGTCATATACTTATTTACAACGTGTATACATTGCTAGAAACGTTCGTGTTGTTAGATAACAAGCATGCTTTCTTTACGTGCCGTTTTCTTGATTGTTTTTGCGTGCCTTGTCTTCGTGTAAAATCTTCGTCATCCGACTGTTATTATAGAACAATGATACAATACTATAGAACTGCTACTAAATGACTGTGCTGAAGTGAATACACAATTAAAGCAAACACGAACGACAAAAACTAAATATTATGTTTTAAAAACGAATATCTTTTTATAACATTGGAACCATTTATCAATATACACGACCCTCATGCAACGAGGCATCACTTATTGCACTTTTCCCAGCGTCGTACTTATTCAAACAAATGTCTGAATCATTTAATGCGTTAGTGATATTGAAGCAGAAAATGCACCAAAGTTATTATGAAAACCCTACACCAGCATAATTGTATTTATTCATTGTACTAAAACATAAAAAAGAACAAATTGTTGCTTTTGATGAATGCTCGGATGTTTATTTCACTCTTTGTCATAGCAANACTCCTTTACTTAGCTTTTCTGTATTTCTTCTGTAACTATATTTAACCGTAATTTTGAAAAAGTTATTTAACTGTCTGGAGATGCACAACTATTGAACTAATTTGAAACAATTCACGGTCTCCACGAAACCTCGTTTAGCAAATATTCTTTCCTTTCGTTAATAGCCTATTTTATTATCACGTTAGTTTCGCCAAAACAGGCGTTGTGATGAGATTAAATTAATAGCCAAACGTTCGCGTTTAATTACAAGAGTATAGACACAGGAATTGAAAAAAACATCTGGCAACAACAACACCAACAACAACTACATAACTGAACATAACAACACTAGTCATAGAAACAACATGGTAAAAATCTAATATGTATTTGTCCGGTATATATATCGTAAATTGCATAAAAACATCATTAAAAGGTGAAGATTAAGAAAATAAACTATCGATTCAAATACACTAACTAAACGGTATAGTATCGACCAAAAAGGACGTGTTATTGTACACGCAAATGTATGTGATATTTACAATTTCTTGATATGATAAATCAATTATAACGTAAATACTCTAATAAATCATTGCAATGAATAAATTGTATGAATAAAAAAATAATACATTCATGTTCGTTTGCTGCATGTCTTTATGCGTAGTTACGTTGTTGCGTTAATAGTGTTCTGAATAATATAACAAGCGACACAAATATTGGTCCGGTCAAACTTCCAATATGTCAATCCAAAAATAACGAATGCAAAGTTCCCTGATAATTGGAAAGCAGTCATGAGGGAGAATGCTAGTAATTAAATGAATGTCCTCGTTACAAGTCGATGACCTATGCATTGACAAGATTGAGTAAGTAATAAATTACCCTTGCTTTAAAGGAAAATCTCGTAACTACCACTTAAACACGTTTGATACGCAACTGCATCAACCGAATTGCTTCAGTAGCTTGAAAACTCAAATTTGACACTCGTAAATCAACCTTGAGCAACAAAATAACTGTGAACAACCGTGTATAGGCCTTGTTAAATCCTCCTTTATTTGACAAATCCCAAACTCTGAGTTTAAACACCCCTAAGTACTTGCAGCCTGCAACCAACACTGACTATGATACAATGGGAACATCAAATGACAACTACGAATCATACCATGTAATTGACAGCATCAACTAAATTAAGATTATTACGAAAGAGTCTTGAAAACTAAAGGTAATGTGTGACAAGCAATTCGAAAAGAACAAACATGTTAGCACAGCCATCAAATGAACGCAACATATTCTATACATGCAAATTTAAGTGTATTGATACGTTAAATTGCAATTGATTGTTTAAGTTTGCATTAGCCTACGTGAGCTGAGCTTACATTCATATTGTATGTAAAGTGTACCTTAATATATGTCACCTATGACGTGAACTGTACACAAAAAAACA
Organism: Dreissena rostriformis; assembly: GCA_007657795.1. NCBI lineage: Eukaryota > Metazoa > Mollusca > Bivalvia > Myida > Dreissenidae > Dreissena > Dreissena rostriformis. The sequence continues at coordinate 42,522 of VMBQ01006317.1, read as the reverse complement.
CACACAAATGGAACTGTTCTGTAAATAAAACATACTTCAACAGATTCTTGATTCAGTTTAATTGCAGCAAATCGAGAGTTTACCATATAACTAGGATATAGAGAAAACACAAAACAGATTCTTACTATAATCTGTTGAAGATTGCTTCGCTGATCAAGAGACAAATACACGAACACAATAATAGAGCACTAACATAAAAAACGTCATTACGTTTACGTATATTGTACTGCGAAGCTGTTAATAATGTTCCTTACAATAGCAAAAAGGGACATTACCAAACAGTAATAGAAAAGCACGAGGTAAAAACTAATGTTCGACGGACTATATTTGCTCTTCGCTATTTCTATAGACCGTAATGATGGTATTTTGCGTTAATGATCTTCTTGTGCTATGTATCGGGGTCTATGAAGGCGAAGTTTCGTGGCACAAAAGCGTCTTTTGTGTCGTGAAAACAATTATGGTGTGCCCACGCACTACATGCTTGTAGTTTGCATCTAACGGTATTACATCTACCCATAATGGTATTTTTTTGTGTTATTGCGTTAAATTAAGTGTTTTGCTTGCAACTTAAAATGTGACAACACTGGATTATTTTCTACAAAATATCAGCCAATATTTAAGTGAATTAAAAGCAAAACAATATAAATTAGCATTTGATTAAGACTTACGAGACCAATGTTATGCCATTAATATATTAACATGATAAATGATGTTGACCATTGTTAACTTATACATAATTGTGCGAGGAAAACGCATATTCACGTTATAATTTTTAAATATAATTCAAGCCATCGTAATTACATCTTATCGGTCGATCGATCGGGCAATCGCTTCAGGGGAACTGTTGTACGACTAGCAAAATAATTACCCACAGTAACGATGTTTTCATTTCTTTGAGTCATAGTTATGTCTTCTGTGAAATTATGCGTTTAGCTAGAAGCACTAATATTGGTTATCAAGGTAATTGTAAAAAGAAGCCTGATTAATATAATGGTGTTTTGTCTAGACAGACAAATAATTAAAGCACCTTAGCCTTAATGACGTGCCATAGAAAAAGTGGCATCACAAAGAACGGATATTTGCAGTTGTTTACATTGGATTTGAGCGCAGAAATCTGGCTTCACCATGGAATTATCCAAGGATTCTCGACTGAATACTACTCGTATTGCTTAAGGCATAGCATTACACAATGTTGCAGGAGTACATCATTTTTGCTAATTCTAATAATTATATTAAACACGGAAGTCTGGTCGCTCCATGGGGAATGCAGCTAGAGCAAATAAATAAAACATGTAATTACATGCCATATTGTAAACAGTAACATATTTAAGGTAATTACTTTGTTAATTACTTTGTGATATGGATGTGAAAAAAAAACGGAAATACATAGAAGGTGGGTCGATATCACTTGTCTACTTCATGTTGTGCTTAATGAAAATATGTTTACATGATAGATTTCTCGTAAAGTTAGGGCTTTATCTTTTGTTAATCTTTTTACCATATTTTTTTAACTATCTTTTACATTGTTGACATGTCTGGCTAAGTTACATTTTTACTAACGTACAGTTGTTGAGCAAATTATTTGTATTTATAACATGGTAAAATGTTTCAGAAGTCGAAAAACATGTTAATATTAGGTATTGTCCAGATTGATACAAGTAATACTTCGTTAAAATCTAATAAATATAAAATATATTGCGTACGTCATGACATCTGTACATTTTTGTATTTATGTTGATTCTGGAAAAAAATATCTATTTTCTGTGCATAATTGTAAGTCTTACAAAATATGCTAAAACAGCTCCATAAAATTAGATGCATTATTAATAAAAGTCCCTTATTAAACGACAGTGGTACATGACCTATTATCCAACATGTCAATTTAAATAATCGTAGGTTAAAGCATCCTCTGGATGTTGTGCAAAACAATCTCAAGTTACAAGTCCCTGGTGACATTGAGATTTTAATGTTTGATCTCAAAATAAATAAGAGTCTTCTTTTTCCCCAAAGTAACACACACGTCACTTATAATAATGATAGGTTTCTATTGCGATTACGAAATGTTGTGTTACAGACCGTTTTTATCCGACAAAGTAACCACCATACCGATGGTAGACCATATATGAAAGCGTTCTGAAGAAATCGTTCGGAAACGAAATGGTGTACAGTCCGACCGACCATCGGACAGTTACAAAGCAATATACCCTCGCTTCCTCTACTGGAGCGTAACCAGTAGCGCAGATTGTACTTTCATATTGAAGTAATTATTCCTAATCATGGAGATTTAGATATGTTTTTTTCCATATAAAATGTCGAATAAAACCAGAACTGAACCACACTAAAAGCGTGTTATATAATACAGGTTCACGTTTTTACTGACGTTAACACTTACAGTAAATGACCCTTTATAATGGATTATATAAGAAAGTTTACCATCTAATGCTAGAAAGAAAATCCAATACACTACAAACTATAAGAGACAAGACAACGGGTAAGTGTGATAAATAGTTCGTCAGCCCCTTACACATCACACATTACCATTATGGTCTTGTCAAACGAGGAATATAAGTGCGTCTTAAAAAAGTGAGGAAGCACTAAACTGAGGGTGAATCAGTACAAATTCAAAGTTCAGAAGTCTTATTTAACGCAGTTTTAAAAATTTACCGAATACTCGGAAAATACGTTGAATTTACTGAACCTCAATTCTTTTGAAAGATCGGTTTCTTCAATATTGGACTTGTTCTGAAGTTTGCAAACAAACGCATTGGACGCCGCCGGTTAAATATGTATATTCAATAAATATTGTTAATTGATAAAAAATGTCACATGGAAAGAGCATACGCGGTCTCCAAAATCAGTGCGCACCTTTTTGATTAATTACTGTTTGTGTTATTCGTGTGTTTTAATTCGTCAGTTGCCTTAAATTAAAGAACCCGTAAAGGTAATAATTATGATAACCTTCATATGCAACTGGAGTTTTGAATTGTTAGTATTTGCTTAATTTAGAAATGTCTTCGTGTATTTACAAATCAGTCTTACTAATATATTTGGCTCGTCCGATTGGAAGGTAACAACATCAAAGATAGCCGTTGGGATTGAAAAAGATCAAAGTAATGATTAAAATTGCGGCAACAAATTTACAACTTCGCTTCGGAATCACTGTTATTTTATTTAATTAAAATAATATATGGGATATACCCAAATGTTAAGGAGATGTTTAACGATGTTTTGAAAACTCTCTAACTCTTTTCATAACATAACATGCATAAACGATATTATTAGAAATTGTGTTGTGTATAATTAAAGATCATACTTTTAGAGAACTCATATGATGCATTTTTGTGGCCGTGATTATGATTTTCGGTAAGTGATTGATGAGACGCATATGACGAACACAGCATTAAAATAATATCCGCTTATGGGATATTGATTAGATATTTTGAAAATATTTTAGCTGCATATTAATTGAATACAATAGGATGGGCGTGGTTTTAAGATAAAAGCGCAGGGAATGTATTTCAACAGAAATGAAGTTAAGACAAATAAAAGGTTTTAAAATAATAATTTGTATGGTATGTGTTCAGTATGAAAGGAAGAACATTATCATTTGGTGTCGTTACCTACCTTTACACTGGACAAAGCTAGAACTAGAGTCATGTAGAGTTTAGGTACACCATTATTTCCTAAGAAAAGAGAAAATAACACTACAATTGTACCCTTTATTGTTTCCCCGTGAATTTCACAATAAGGCAGTGTCATAAATTACCATTATTATGTCTAAAACAAGGGCATCCGTTGAAACTTTCCTTGTACTATGTAAGTACTATATGGTTGTAATGGAAGATTCGTTTTGGAGGACACATAACATAGCCCAATTCCCGGTATTGAAAGGTTTCAGTGAACGGAGTTACCGGTTACTAAGCTGACATAAACCTTGGCCAGTACCGACTATCCAGTAAACTCAAGGTTTTGTTTTAATTGCGTTGTCGTTTTATGTATTGTTATGACATACATTTTGCTACAAATCCGTTTTGCATACTGCTTCTATTTCTCACTATTGACAAGGATTGCCTCTACGGATTTACGTACATTAAAACAGGCTTATGTCCATATGGAACGGATTCTACTTTTGTCTCAAAACTCCACTTATGTCAATACAAACTGTTTTATGGCTAAGTTTGACTTTTGACATCTCAGTGTGGCCTTAACCTTTGCGATAGGAAGACAGGTGATGCACGATACACACCGTCTCATGATGACATCATAATGTGGTAAGTTATTTCAAAATTTCCATCATGCATGACAGTATCACTACGGACAAGCTGTTTAATTGCCAAATTTGACCTTTGTCATTTAAATATGATATTGACCTAAGAGGTAGGAACACGTGTCTTACACAGTAAAATATAAAACGTATTTACGATTATGTCACTTTGTTCCTAGAATTTAATAATGATATTTCGGTTAAATAATTACTTCTCACACGCTCTTACACAACGAAGCAAGTATGTACTGTAATAGACACTAATTTTTTAATAAAAGTGAAACTTCAGCTGCACCAGCAGGAGTCAAAATGGGCCAATTGCCAAACATTGTGACAATGTTTTCTCAATTAGGTGAAACCAACAATCTTGTCTCTTACATTTCTTAACACTGTCGTCATTGAATATATATATGAGTAGCCTTCATCTACTGTATAAGTCAATACTAGATATGTAAATAGTCAGTATTATTTGCAGGACGGCCAACAGATGACCGCAGAGTTAGAATCGTTGGACATACACGTTTAAATTCTAAGTACATTAAGGGTCTTAAAAAGGTTTCGATAACACAATAACGTGATACTCCACCGCTAAAAGCATCTGAATACTAGAAATAGGGTAACATGGATGATATGTACGGGGAACTCTTAATGGAACTTTTTTAACAAAGTAATGTTACTGTCGCAAAATGTCATTACTTTGCTTTTCAAAGCAACACAGGACACGGAAACGCCAATGAACGACTACAACCTTACGATTGTAAAACTTATGTAAGTATAAATCTTCTCCCGCAATAGAACCCTTCCAACTATATCATAGGATCAGTTACTCTGCTGGAATAATTATAAAAAAATGTGTAATAAAAGAGAGCTATGCAAGTTTTAGATATACATATTTTCGACAAGTGATTGTTTTATCCATTCCAAAAACATTTTCTATGGCATGTTTACAACATAAAACAAGTCCCGTTTTTTTGTTTAAGTATTTTGAAATTGTATACATTTGTAACTTCACATTGCTGACAAATAACATCATTTAAAAAGATCTTCTTTCACTTAAATAACATGAAAACACGTGGAAATTAAATGTCTACTGAAGTTAGCGAGAAAAATGTGGCTTGTTTATCGAATTTTTGTACTAGTGAAACATTTCCAAAATAAGATTTTGTTTTATCTTAGGGTATTGCCTGTACATGTATTAACCATATTTCAGAAACCAATATTGTGTTCTGTCATCAATCACACAAATACACGAGTAGAAAGTATAATAAAGTATCATGTCAAACAATTTATTTTAGAGTCTGCGTGGTTAATTTAAACGGAAACACACGTTTTTAAAAAGACACGATTTTACACAAATATTGCTTTATTATTGGTTTTAGACCGCCGCAGTAAATATAATGCTTTTTAATTGAAATGATCTGGGAATTATAATTTGTTCCAAAGATGTATACATGTACTTAATACATTGGCTTTTGTTTATACATTGGCTTTTGTCATTGAATGTTTTATGACACAAAAACAATATGTTTTGCAAAATGTAAATGGTATTGCACTTTTTTGCAGAACATGTACAACTGGCAGTACAAACTTCTCAACACGTGTGTTTTGAGTAACAGATTCTCACTCAAAGTATCCGTCGGCTGTACGAACATGCCATCAGCTGTAGTTAACTTAACACACATTAAACTTGACAATGAACTCACTATGTGTGAATTAACATTTAATGAATGATCTGCATATGTTTGAACTATTTAAAAAAAACAATGATACAATAATAATGTTGCATCTTGGCATACTGACAAACAGTTACACTTATATTTGTGAGCGTTGTATGCTAAGAATCGGTAAACTCACATGGCCAAATAAATATTAATGGAAGCCAATCATTGAAGCCTCATGAAGTTATATTGCAACATCATGACTTGTAATTACTAGAAAGTACACGTACAACGACACAATTGCGGTTTCTTATTTAAGAAAATAATGGCATGTCCACGAACTAAAAAATGGTGATTTGCACTTGACTTTTATGCAATTAGAATAAATGTTTACATGTATATGATTTGAGTTTGATTAGGCAGACTTTACCACCAAATGAAATAATCCACACACGTATCAATAAATATCCTTAAGCAGGGTAGTGTAACTGATGTAAAAGGAATTTGTGGAATGTGTACAACACATACCTAGAACACACACTAACAACAGAAATTAATAACACACACTTAGAACACACACAAGCAACATACACAGCTAGCACGCACTTAAGAACAAGCGCACCGTTGCATTCGTGCACACACTCACACGACAATTCGGCAATATAAAAACATAATTATATGGAAAAAATGCCGCCTATGCGTCATTATAAGCCTTCAACAAGCATTTCGTTTAAATAATTTAATTGATATAGTGATTGCGACGAGACAGTGATGACGACGCCGATTATGATGATGAAGACTCATAGGAGGAGTATTAGGATAATATATATATATTCTCATTTTCTGAAAGGGTTTGATCATAAAATTTTCATCATTTGCTATACCTTCTGCAAATCCTACCCAAACGGACCTGTTGGTGATGTCAGCAATAACCATAAAATGCTTCGCGAAGCGTAATCAACGGTGTTCAAATGACGTCGTAAGTAGTGTAGCTAAATTGAAGAGTTTAATATGTAAGTGCTCAAAGAAGAAAAGACGTTTGATGTCTGAATTCCGAGTGATGTAGTGGAGTGATCCCATTCTTTCATGAACATGAATAATGTACAATTTGTTTCAACATGCGATGCTGAACAATTGATGCTAGAGTCGACAAAATGTGTTCAATTTAGTGATATAACTAAGGCAAGCTTGTGATCTTTAGTTTTTTTAAATTCAGTTAATATTTGGTCTTTTGCAAATGAAAACAAATGTTGACATTAAATTTATGTTTTTGAAGATACAACATGTGTGAAGGTATACATTGACTTAATACAGAAAATACATACACAAATGTTGATAGTCACGTCTAAACTTATAAATGCAAGTTATCTAGGTAAAATAAATACAATTCCTTTCAAAACAAGGAAATGCAAAAGGTTTCGTCAACAACAGAAAAATCCCTTAAATGTGAATTCCTTTTCGGTGACAAATGTCGTCTCCAAATAATTGTGGTTCATTTGGTTTTTCATTCACAATAAATAATACAGTACGCATCGTCCTAATTCTTCATTTTGTTTTGTTTTCATAGGAAGAGGTTTTTAGACGTGTTTGTTATTCAGGAAAACGGACTGCCAGTATTGTTTTTGAGATTTTAGAATATTCCTTTGCGCACTAGGTGGTTACACAATATTAACACGTTATTTATAAATAGAATATGGTCAAGTGCAAAGCGTTTCCTCTTCAGAGGTAAAGAAATCGCCTTATTGTTCCAAAATTATATTATTTTATGTAAACATCTCAAATATGTATTAAACAGGGTCAATGTGACGTATAAACCGTTGCCCGTATTATATAAACACAAACACATGTCTCAGAGTATATACACAGGGAAAAAACAACTATAACAATTAAATTACAAAATAAAAGTATTAACAACAATTGCCCGTTGAAGGATGTCTACTGGTCAAGTAAACTTAACAAGTAGTTAGGGATAATATAGATACGTATTAAAATAATGCATATTCCGCCGTTTGATGCATTTTTTCTTTATAAAATACGAAAAAATATTTTTTTAATTGCTAAGAAAATCAAATACATTAAACAAAACTATTGTGTTCGATACACGCCGCCAGGGGACTTTAATTCATGTCTAGATAGATCACGCAATTAAATGAAAATTGTACTTCACTTAAGTACCATTTATCGCTAGTGCGCATGCGTATCGCATCAATTCATGTATATTTCATTTCTAACGTTTTTGATTCTACTAAGTACTTATAAGTACTTTTAAAACAAGGCATTTACAAAAACCAGACCAATTGTTTTAGCAACAATTAAAAAATATATATTAAAATATAGTATTAGTTTTGAATGCACGAATAATAATTCAAACATAGATTCGCATACAGTACCAGGGAACTTCCGATGGAAGCCGGTTGATGTAATGGTAATTTACAACCGCGCTGCCATTGTGTGTAATCTGGTATTGACATGACAACCCGTGAAGCGTACAATATTAACGCCGCTTTTTTAAATAATGACGTGTCTTAACTATGGATTACATGTTTTGTATAATGTTGGAAGGATATTTCAAAGTTTCTAGCATACATAACAAAGAAATAGTATAACGTAAAACAATAATCACAATGCTACATACGTATATCTGTGTGCAGCGTCGTTAAATACATCAATTCGCTATTCAGTGTGACAGGGGTCAATACAAATGTTGATAATAAGGGCTCATATAGTATAACGTACGCGGCATTATATCACATATTACCATGTGGATGCAATAACGGACAAGGATTAAAACAAACACGTGATCTAACACCATCAGCACAAGCACAACATCAACAAAACATTAACAACAACAACAAACACAACAACAATACAAACAAACTCATATATAAATTGTTTGATTAGTATATTACCATGAATAGCATTAATATCGTTGACCCTAGTTAAAGCATAATGTCGACGAGTAATATGATGTACTACTTAATATCAATAATGTTTGCGCAACCCTTCATACTTGCATAGGCAAGTGTGCCATAGCGTATTAAATACAATCACTTTAGTATAAGCAAACACAGAGTTTATTCGATTAAAGCTAGTTGATGTAATGAAGGTATTTTGAAACAACTCTGCCATTGTGTGTAATCTGTTATTGATAGGACAACCCTTGTAACGTAAAATAATAAAGGCGTTTTCTAATAATGACGTTCCTGAACTATGGGTGAAATGTTTTGTATAACATTGGCAGGATATTTAAAAGTTAAAAGCAGACATTACAGAGGAATTTTATAAACACACCGCACTATTGCCATGTCTAGATGAAATAACTAACATGATTATACCAAACACGTGAACCACCATCAACACCTACTACACCAACAAAACAACAACAACACAGCAGCGCAACAGTAATACCAATTGAATCCAAAGTATGTTGAAATGAATAGCTTTACAATTGTTTACCCTATTAAAAGCATGCTGTCAAAGAGTAACATTATGTTCTTAAGTTCAATAGTGTCTACATAGCCCTTCACACGTGCATAATAAAAAGTCGTATAGCGTATTTAATGCTAATGCTTTCGCTAGAAGATAAGCGAACACAGAACGTGCAGCTCCTAAACGGATTCCGTATTTATATTACCCATTTGTACTGGCTAGAGACGAAGCAACCTTTCCGCTGCAAACGTTTTCTTTTTTCCACACTTTATATCATTAATGCAAGAACGCTCTGGTAGATTCTTACTTTTGATTATTTTTCTTTCGGCTAGACAGATATACCTGCAGGCGGACATTATAAAATTGTTATTATATTAGTTCATAATGTGATTCCAGTATTTCTCTTTGAAACACGACGATTGATTTTTTTACAGCAAAAACCCACACAGCGTTCGCAATAGACGTAATAAGCAATTAGCTAGATTTAATAAAAAAAATAACAACATATGTTTCTTCTGATTATCAAAAAAGCTGTCACTTTCATTATTATTTCAATATAACATGTCATTTCAACGGTTGTTATTAAATGACAATTATATCAGATAATAAATTGGGTCAGCATTGTTTGTACCGAGGTAATTGTCGTTTTTATAAAGCTGTACGCAATCCGGGATAAGTTTGTCTTACTTGCACAATTGCGATTGTCTTATTTTGTATCAGAGAATTGCACAGTGTGATGGATAATGCTGTTTCGTCAAGGCTAATAACATATGCTTTTGCAGTAAGAAAATAGATATACACGATCAAGGATGGTCGTCTTTGACAGTTTTGTCTTATTTGTGATTTCTCCAATCAGTTAGACATCGACTTTAAATTTTGACAAGAATGATTATAAGCTATTTACCATATATGCAATCTAAAGTGTGTGTGTTGGAGAAAAATAGTTATGTTAAGTTTTTTAAGATTGTTTACAATGTATTTCTATGCAATTAATTTCATGACGAATTGTTATACATGCCCTTTGCAGGTTCATACGTAAACACCCGTGGTTCTCAGACATAAACCATTCAGGGTTTCAAAACAATGAGCTGTTTCATTGGTATCCATGCCACATATTTGTCGGGTGTCCTGTTCGGCTAGCCAAATATGCAAAATGTCTTATACTTGAAAATTGGTCCAGTACGGACCGCTATTATTCTATAATCAAAGTTCTTTCGGTGTCCAGTGATAAGCTGCCTTGCAATAATTCAAATTATACTTGTTGGAATTCTTCTCTAGTAATGTTAAACAATGTATACACGCCTTCTCAAATATACCGCCAGTCCTAATAGGAGTGAATACGTTATCATGTGGTGTGTAGTGGATGTTTGATATTCAGTATCATACCAGAGAAACAGGTTTTAACAAATGTATTTCTATAAGTTGTATGGGTTGTTTTAAATATTCTCGAAACATAATAACGTGTCCTATAACAAAGCACAAAATACATAATATTTGATTGTTGCCCGACCTTTTACAAACCTATAAAAACATTAACCATTAAACATACATTGTATTATTTTAACACGTATTTTATTATTCTCAAATACAAACATAGTGAACATTTAGCAGCACTAACAGGAGTGATTGTTTTTTAAACATTATTGACTTCATGACCCAGTGTTGGTAATTGCAAGAAATAAGTGAATGTTTTGCGGAATATGGAAACAATGTTTGCAATATTCGTATTTGCACAATTTGCATCAGACGTTTTGTAAACAAAAACATATGTCATATTCAACCCTTTGAGAATTTGATTTTTAATTGGTTTAAAGTTAGGATAATAAATGTATCATAAACTATTGACTTATATTATATAAGAAGAATAAAACGCATAGTAAATGTTCATCTCTGTATTCCATATGATCATTTTGTTGTAATTAATATTAAAGTAAACATAAGCATGTATGCATGAATTGTATAATACTCAACTTCTGATCATTTAAATAATAAAACTGTTTGCTGCTGGATGTTAAACATATGATAGCATTTATGCGAAACACTATTAACGTATGTTTCATTCGTTTTAAACTGCCCGTGTAGTTGTTCTTCTAAACGATATGATTATCTTTGTTAATTATACTAGTTCAATTTCATCTGGATATATTATACGTTTCATGATGAAATCTGACACGGCTAAGGTTGACCGGTATCTACTTTCCGTGCTTTTTGTACTCGACATGTCTTAATGTCAACCATCACCACGGACACGTAAATATCTTGAGTTTCGTAAAGTGGTATTTGCAAACCATTGAATATTATATGAACTTATGCTGATGTTAAATCTATGATAGTTTGAACCTCCTGTTTTCTTTAATAATGGACGTATGGTAGGCGGAGCTATAATTTACAATAGGTTAATGTATCTCCTAATTTACCTCCTTGGTAAATTTTAAATACAATCTTACAAACATGTATGATTAAGACGGGCACAATAACAGTTGTTCAATTGAAAACCTAACCTGATCGTCTGAAAGCGCAGCCATTTCGATTTACACACTGGATGTATTCACTTAACATAATATATAACACTCATCGTCAGAACAATTTTGGGGCACAGCGACCCAATGACACATCCGAGGTAGCGCTAAGAANGAATACATACAAGAGAGAGAGAGAGAGAGAGAGAGAGAGAGAGAGAGAGAGAGAGAGAGAGAGAGAGATTGGAGAAATATGCTGTTCAAACAGTGCTAATTACGTATTTAATACATATGCCCTAGCGCTTTCGACTTTTAGTCTTCATCAGGGGCTTGTTAACACAGATATAGTTGTACATGCAATATTGGACATGATAGCAAAAAGTTCTAAAAATAGATAATTCACAATTGAGTGATCGTAACTCACCGATAAAAACGTGGACTCGCCTAGAGCCGTGTCCGTATTGTGTACATAGGGGTTTACAAAAGACTGGCTCCAGACCCATTTTAGCAATGAATCACGCAGAAAACATTTGACAACTGCCAAAACACAACCCTACACAATATGAGATATGTGTTGTGAAGACTCCATTTGTGTGTCATTTTTATTTATTCCATATTATTCCCTACCGGGCAAACAAGAAGGCGTGGATGACGTCACACGTGTTCACCGAAGGGCTGAGGACCCTCGATGAGAAGATGTTCCGGAGAGATCGCAAGATCGCCATGATTGTAGACAACTGCCCCGCCCACCCGGGCGTCTCAGACATGAGGGCTGTACGTCTCGTCTTCTTGCCAACAAACACCACCAGCATCACACAGCCGATGGACCAGGCCGTAATCAAGAACCTCAAGATCCACTACAGAAAACGAGTAGTTTCCAATAAGCTGGTGGCTATTGAGAAGAACGACACGCTGGTCATTACCGTCCTGGACGCAATGTTCATGCTGAGAGACGACTGGGACAGAGTCACACCAGCGACGATCGCTAATTGCTACAAGCATGCCGGTTTCAGCGCATACCCGAGGGGAATCAACGAGTTGGACTCCGATTTGGAAGATCCCGAGGACGACATCCCACTGGTACAGCTGATCATTGCCTATGGTTCTTCAATCAACATCAGCGAGTTCGTCGACTGCGACGGGGATCTTACCTCGACAGAATCAATGACGGATTCTGACATCATCAGCGACGTTGTCAATTCCAGGACAGCACCAGCCGATGAGTCCGACGACGAAGATCAGGATCATGCACCAGTGCCAGTAACTGCGAGCGAGGCAATGAAGGCATGTGACTGTGTCAGGCGTTATCGTCAGCAGCTCTCGCACTCCGACGTCCAGAGGAAGGCCGCCGACGTGGAACTGTTTGTTCAGAGAAATTTGTGTCTGTTGGAAGCAGAAGGACATTACTGAATTTGTCAAGCCTGTGTCTGTGTCTAGATATGGGGATGTTGAATGAAGTGTTGGGCTAGTGTTGTGTGCAGTGCAAGTTGAGACAGTTTGGATTTGAATGATTTCCCATGTCTTTGTGCTTCTCTGTTGCATGGCAATTGGTCGGAATGCGAATAAAGATAATAAAGATAAGACTCAGAATAGTTTTTATTTTTATTTGTTTCCTGTACTTATAATCGATTAAACTTTTCGTTTCAAACTACAAAACGTACATGTTAAATCACAATCTAGATTTCAAGATCCTTTTTAAAACAATAATGTCCTTAGTGACATATCGGAAGTGATGATCGTGAAACGGCCGTGTTAATTGAGATATGCGCCACACAACAGACATTGATATTACATATAATCGGTCAGTTATTATATGTTAGTATGATATACTGTGTGTCCGTAATTCAGTGATCAATTCATTGCACTTTATTTTTCCATGAATGAGAAAATATCGCGATGAAATATTGAGATTATATTTCAGAATTATATTTCAGAAAAATGTGCATAGTATGCCCATATCTTATCTATTAAATGAAATACTAGAATCGAATATAATGCAATGTTGCAGTTACTTAAATCGGGGTGTATAAACGATGCCGAATAACTGATTTATTTATTTTTGCTTTAAAGTAGTACTAAATATGTACGCATATACAGAAATATCTCTTCTGCGTCAAATATTCACAAAAAAACACTGATGATCGGTTATGGAATCAACTATTCTGATGGCGTCGATGTCGCTACCTTAATTTTATTTGCATTATGAGTTGTTGCATGGTGTCATATAATTTGATATATATGTTCATATCTGCATGCAATTTCAGCTAGATGCATACACTTCAGCTGAGTTCGAGTGTACGTGTTTAGTATATAACACGTTTATATAACTCTGCATTACATCTTGACAAAAACAAATTAATGCCAATTGTGTCATTTTTAAACTAGACTATCATTGAACTAACAGAGTTACTGCGACTGCAGTTACGATTCGGAAAATTAAATTACACAATCGATATAGCTTCGCGAAACTTTTTTCTTTCATTTCGCATGCTCCATGATTCGTTCGGTTCGGAAAGAAGATTGCGAGGGTTTTCATGACAATTTCCAAAGATGCAGATTCACTAGTGATGGTTTTAGCTATCATCCCGAAGACTCCTATAGTTAACATCCGACGGACAAATAATTAAACGTTAAAACTGTGTATGCCAAACTATTTGTTCATCTCAGTTTGATCTCAGTTATGCATCAAATGTTCCAGAAGTGTTTTAATTTTTAAAGACCAGAAATGAATTGTCACATATTATAGATGGATTCCAAAACATCCCGATATTTCGTTGACCATTTTGACGACTAGAGAACGACAGGTTAAATGACCTAAGGTAGAAGACATGTATTGCTGATACTTATAACAGTGATGTTTGCAGCGAGTTCTGGACCCGAACTCGTGAGCATTTATCTCTATGTCACGGAACCTAATGACGTTAATCATCCATTATTAAAAAAAATAATATTCAAAAGGTTTTTAATGGTTGCAACATTTATATGCAAGTTATGAACACAATAATGTCATTAAGCAGCATGCGCGTACTCGCAGATACACCCCTCCATAGATGTGCACGTTACGTTTATGTAATGATCCTTTCCTAGAATGTCTACACTACGTCCTTTGTTCAATGGATTAATTCATTATACTTTGAAGAAATAATTTATTGTAAATCGCCAAGAAATCTACTATCAGCCGGTACAAATCATGATTTGAAATAATATGTATAATATCTAGAACCATACCTGTTATATACATCTTAGAAGGGAGGGAAGCAAACAGTTATCAAGATAAACCATTATTTCATATTTCGTTAACGTTTAAATTCTCTATTATTGTCTGCTAACCTATACCATATTTTACACACAACTATCGCTAAAAGCAAAGTATTAAGATTCATCTGAGTACAAGGTAAGCATATGTTTTTCTTTTCAAAAATATAATTATGATGACGGATAATAACATCAAACAGTAAGTACAGTGCTTCACAAAGGACAGCACGTGGAAATAAAAAGAGGATATTTGTTTTGAAAATCTCGAGATTATTCCGTTTTCTTTGAATGACAGTCGTGATGGACATCAATCCTCTGTTGTGATCTAGATAGTTCGTCTCTCATATTAGACATTTTAATCCTATAGTAATTGGTATGCCTCCAACGCAGCCCTCTTATTTGTTGCACACTGTCTAGTAATGTTACAAATGCCTAAGAATTGTATAATGTGTCTCCATAATGTTTCGTGATATAATATTCTTCCTTTGGTAAGTCTATTCTAAAAGGCGACTGGCAAACTGCTGATGTAGGATATAGAAAATGCATGTTAACAATTGATACACATGATATTATTGCATTATTATATGTATTACGGTGAAAATATGAGAATGTCTAGCCCATAATAACAAGTTGATTGTATTTGCTCAATCGCAACTATAACTGTGTAGTTATAATAAATCACATACCATGTTGTTATCACAGTCGTTACATGTAGGGTAAACTAATATTCTAAAAAAATAAAAAATGTACTACAATTTAACAAAACACGTTAACGGATCAGAACGCATAAAACTTATCTGTAATTATAATTGTTCATAGCTCGCTATTTAACAAGCTTATGTTTTACATTAACGGAGTAGTGTTTACACAGTATTTAACCCATTGGTCTTACGACATGGTTTGTTAAATACGCATATAATCTAAACACATATGTTGCACATTTGCTAGTCCGCAGCGAAAAAATACGAAGACAAGAGCTTAAACACGAGAAAATATAATGATTTGCGTTTTTCTTTCTTCCAAACTTTTATGGGGCGGTGTGCCCAGCGCATATTTAACTACCATGTCTTGCGTTCAAATGTTAATAAACACTTTCAAAATGATGCTTTAATTATTTCAAATTTCCATATGTATACAAACTATAAAACCAAGTAAAATATATGTTAAATTATATAAAGACGTTTTACTGGCAAATATAATAAGACTACATTGAGCTCACATGTTTCTTGTTGTTGTGGTATATTACATAACAAAGTATTGCTGATTGAATTAAACGATTGTAACTATTTCTTAAAAGTATGGTTCACAATGACCAGCTAGTGTTGCGTGCGTAATTCATGTGTGTCGGTCTAAGATAAAGGTGACGTTAAAAATAGTGCCATGATCTTGTTTTACATTTTGTTTCTCCTCATATGCTCTTAACGACACAAGCTTTGTTTACGTTAATTCAATTTTTGCGTTAAATGACTAATGCGATCCGCCTACTAATAAGCAGGGACTATCGTTAGGACGTTGTGTACGTCTATGACGAACATGCGAGCGCCTGGGGGATTGCCAGCACCGCAGACGAGAACTCAAGATCAACGCACGTAAGTGGGGATACAGTGGTGATTAAATAGACAGATAACTACGACACGCTGATAGTAGGCAGAGCACAGATTTGTTTTAAAACCAATACATTGACAGACACCAAGAAAAGAGACAGAGTTCCATTAGTCCTTGTGTACTAAAAGATACAACAATATGTGCACAAATGTAAAAACACACATGAATGGTATCAGCCAATCGGAAAGGTTGGTTAACATGTTCAAGAAACCGCCATTAGTGATATAAAGGCGGGGCAGCAACTAATGTGACTTGCTATTGCACTCAAAAACAGGCTTGCTAGTAGCGACCCTGTTAAAAGTGAAGCGACACATATTGAACCTGTGTACTTCTCACCAATGACGTAATATATAATACCGATCGACAACACCTATAAGAACCAATCACTTTAAACATGTGGACTGTCATCGTGTGTTGTATACTGATTTAAACAATAGAGTGCTGTAAGACCGTGTAAAAGTGTGAACAAATACATAATCGAAAGATATTGAACAACGCACGGGATATTCGGCTTCCTTAGAAAAAGTATTTCCTTAAATGTTGACGCTGAGCACACTGTAAACATCCTTACATTCTCAGTAGTTGAATTAGTGCGCTAAGACTTATATACACGTATGACGTAACGGACTACGCTGTGGATGAGTTTAAGACTTGTTTGTGTTTTTATTACTTGTTTTGCAGAATAAAACAATTGTCCTCTTATACAGGTTATACGGTAAATAAAAACAAAGCATTTCGAGATAAAAAAAATATTATATTTTATGTGTTTCACAGGTGGCTGAGATAAAGGTTACGTTAGATGCCCTCAGATATGTATCAACACCGTATGCTCTGTTTTACAAAAATGTACGTAAACTACATACGTTATTGGTCGATTTGACAACAAACAGGCCCATATGTCTCAAACAAGGCAGGCCTTTTGGACAAACGAGAATTGTTGCAAAACACTATGCCATAAGAATTGGTTTGGTAAGTGTAGGATATGTTTGCTATAAAAATAGCCATTGGCGGACTTATATTGCTTGTTCTGGTTATACTAGTCAACCTTATAAGATCATAATTGCTGTATTAAACGTAGCATTTTGAGTATCCACCCGCTCCATCAGAGTAGAAAATCATGTTGATAAAACAGCAATATGAACACATTTGACATGTTTAGCCAGTTCATATACACAAATACGAGTAAGCCCGCTACACTCAATGTAGGTTTACGTGCACATCTGACACCACAACTAAATAACTCTTCATCTCGAATATAGAATATTACGTTCATATGCATGCAGTAGAAACGGTTTCATAACAATCTAATTGAACGTACCAAGCAATAAATATAACGTATAAAATAGTATACATTGTTTGTCGAATGGCTGTGCTACCAGGCTGCTAGCATAACATCGGTACCAGATTTTATTTAATTAATATGCTTGATGTATTTTTGTACAATATACAATATAACAACTCACACCTAATATGAACAAAATAGTGTAGAATGGATAACTTTAACAAGTACTTGTTTTAAGAGGAACATTCCTTGGTGCTAACAAAATCATATTATTTCGTTGGACGCCACGTGTTTTATTGACACAATTGTGGTGGCTTTTCATCAACCGTAACATATCAAAGTCGAGGCCAAATGAATGAAGCTTCCAATTTTTTATGTAAATCAAATAGGCCTTAATCTAACAAAATAGTGGATTGGGAACTAAACAAATTTCCACAAATTTGTGAAATGATGTTATCAGATAAGACTTCGTTACCTTCAGGAATAAAATAATCAGTGACTGAATAAAAGCAAGCTAGGCCTAAAAATAAATAATAAAATATCATATATCTTGAAATTGAACTTTTGATGTATGAATAAAGAAAACATGAGTGAGGTTCAGTTCACCGTTATTCTCCAACATGAGTGCATGTAGTTGTATCGAAATACTGTTCATTTATCACAGACGTACTCTCAAATCACTCGCTATTAAATTACATGTGATATGCTTGGTTTAATTACACGCAATCTTTAGCTTGATTGGCAGCAATGGGTCCGTTTAAAGTGAAAACACAAGAAAGCTAAACGTGAATGTATCATTAAGTGTCATTTTCTTATTTATTAATATTTCTAACGCACTAAAAAATAGCGCGTTCTTTAACTAAACAAATATTCAAACATGTGTGATATCATATAACATGATTTTTAGTTAACGCTATACAAAACAATTACTGAATAAAGAAACACAGAAACAGCATTTAAATCAGTCTATACATAATTACAACATGCTTTTGCAAACTCAATTCTGCACGTTCTAGCTGAGGTTTTAAGACCGAGAAATCCGGAATGACATTACTGTTTACACAATGCGCATGTGTAGAAGGTAACTGTGAACATCTGTTTCCCCATCTTGTGGATGCACTTTCTTCGCTCTAGAACATGGGCTATTGTATTCATATACGTTTACAAAGCGAATGATGATGATGGTAATTATGTAACGTTATATTGACTAGATAAGTTCCTATCATGGAATCGAATCGAATCGATGAAAGAATATAACACTGAATGTGCCGTCATTTCATTACTTAACTCGAATACGAAACGTAAAAGCACGAATGCAACACACTGGTATCAGTTAAATGATCCTTGATCAACATTTTTGAAGGTTTGTAAACACTGATCAGTGATCAATTAATTGACATAAACATCTTTATTGTAGGAAACAATGGACTTATTCCAGAATTAGCATATTTGATCAACCATTCGTTGTGATGCAAATATAATTTCTCAATACAATAGTAAGATTTGTTCTAATAGATTTTACGAATGTCAGGTTAAAGTTTACGTGCTACACTTTATGTACTCAAACAAAACTCATAGAAACAATTATGTTCTATATAAAGGAACACACTTATGATTATAAGTGATTTTTAATTGATATTGATACTATAACTAGACTGTGTTGTCATCTATGCAACCTTGACGTAAGAACATTAGCTTGGCATGTTAGTGAGTGTGATTTTATTCGCGAAGTTCGTTAAACAGCTGCTTGAAATGCAAAAGGTTTTTTTTTAACAATGCAATTCACACTGTGTTAAATACGTTGTATCAATGATGTTAAGTTGGCATGTCATACAGTTTACTAATAATCAGTCTAATATAAGGCATTTTTGGTTATCAATATACAAAGGAGGAAATTATAGAAGGCTTATTCTTCAATAAATATTAGCAGAGAATTATGTTTTCAATTTTTGAGATAGCAATTTTGTATAATAAAGTAAAATGAACGTGCTTAAAAAGGCACAACAACAACGTATCAAATGTACCGTTTGTGGTAACATGTATGGAAAGACATGCATATTTGTAATTAAACACTAAAAATAACATTTGCACACAACTTAATCATTTAAATTTAACCTTTTCAGCTGTAATAATTGGTTGACACATAACCCGCGTAAAGGGATATCAAAGTAAGAATACGTATCACGATAGTATTTGAAAGGTTAACATATCGCATCAACGTAGTTGTACAAGTGCTTAAACATTAAGTAAGAATATTCCGTAAGAATAGAATTCGTATTGGTAGGTGGTTACATTACATGGCACTACCTGTAATTTGTACAGAAAACTTATTAGCACGCATACCGTCATTTTCGCACTGACGATTTTAACAACAGTACCCATGACTGTTTTTGTCACACTCTGTGTTATTACTAACGAAAATTTAATTCTTTAAATCATTTTGTTTATGAAGTACTTATATTGTATTATTTGTTTTCTCTCGGAGTTTAACAGGGCAAACGGTTTCTAACACTTTGGGAACATTCGTAGTTCCTAATACTACACAACATGAATATTTTGTTTCAATTTAAATCCGCTTATAAGCCACTGCGTATCATTTAACTTATCTTTAGTGGCGTCACTGTTGCATGGCTCCCGCTGTCAAATCTTATAGAACAGTTCAGCAAATTGAAAGGTATCTATAGCACGTAAGCAACATACTGAGTCCCTCATTCTACACTGCAGGTATACTTTTATTTAACATCGATGTAGCTGAAAGTCCAATGGTTATCCCTGAATCTTTCGTGACGTCATTGTTTTATGGCTCCCGCGGGCACAGACTGATAACAAGAATTAACAGCATAACTATGTTTTTTTTAAGCATACATATGTTTTTACCTATTGTTTCATGGTTAGCGTTTTTTGTTTTGCATGTGCATACATTAGACGTGTAGACGAGTAATACCGACGTGATGTTTTATAGTATGAATTGCATACTTACTGTGCAGGCTGATATGTTTAATAATGTTCGGCTTTTGTAAGTGAAAAAATCGTCAAGTGTTATGAAATCACAATGATATAATCCGATTGAGATCTACCCCAGTTGTTCATAACTTTATTGTTACGCCAGGATTTATTGTTAAAAAAAATTACGAGAGGTGCCCATATTATAATTGAACAAAATATATATACACATTCAGACAGTACCGTGTGAAAAACCTTCGCAAATTGCTTTTACAATATCGGATTAAATCATAATTTTTATCATTTAGAATAGCCATTTGTCATTTATAGCATGGTGCGTCGAACAAATAGTAATGAAGTAGAGGGGGGCGGGTAGTTGTTGAACTTTTGAAGTCTTAACATACGTATATGCGTATTCAAAATGAGTTGAAACCACTTAATATAAAATAAAATAACAGCAAGTGTGTTTAGTTTGTTTTCTCGCCATGCAATATTGTTATAAGAACAAACTATAATCAATTGATGCTTCAGATGATGTTGTATCAAAATAATGACACTTCAATATTAATCAAAGTCGCATTTACCCGATTCATATTCGTTATGTTAATGACATTAATAGACACACGCGTTCGTATCCATGTTTTAAAATTAGGTTTAATAAAACATAGGAACAAACCAACACACTTCATGAGACAAGTATACGATTGTTCGTCTATACTGGATATTGCATTAGGTCTTAAGCTCTGCTTCGTACCTTGGAACTTTTAAACATCCACGGTTGTATTTCTAGGATTAGTTGAATATATTTAGTTTAAACATAAATACAAGTTGATTTTTTGATTTTTAAAGAATTGAATATACCCGGGATTTGTAGAAATATACTTTTTTAAAGTCAAGTATATTTGGCATTATACATTATAAAACATTTAACGAGAATGAAAGTACATATAAAGACCTTTTAAATACATGAACATGACTTAGAAGAAATATGTTTAAGTTTGGGTTGAATTAATTTGAGTAGACTAAGGTGAATATAATTAACTGCATATGTATTTGAACAACGTAAAATAAATTTGTAGTTTACGGCAAACAAGGTGAAGCAACATGACAAATATATTTATTATATATATATATATGCTTTTCATAACAAGTGAAATTCTNATGAAACAACTTTTTTTAATTTTGTCAATTTACCAATCTGTTGGACGGCCCCTTTAAACTAAAAATACCATAACAGCAGAAAGTGTCGTCCCTGATTAGCCTGTGCGGACGCATTAAGCCCGGTTTTCCCAGAACAAGACTCATATTATTAACATTTATGTGTCCAGCTGGCATATTATAAATGTGATATATGATTATATACATTTGAAAAAAATATATATCAATGAATTGATTGTTGTGATTTTGTTGATTTATTATTAGTGTGTGAGTTCATTATAAGAGATAGAGCTAGACACTAAAATGTACTTGCAAATGTGTTTATTATTAAGCTGTAAATGACACAAACGTGACCAGTGGCAGCAATGCCCAGTGTATTATTGGTCACTTATAGCATTTATAGTGAATTACATGATTGCCATATTATCATACAAACACACATCAATGAATAAAAGGGTTATGTAAACATAAACAACTCTTACGAAATTATCAAAGAAGATATATAATTGCACACACTGAGTTCGTCTCAGGGAAAACCAAGCTTAATGACTGTGTATGAATTAACCCTTTGAGCGCTGGAACCGAATTCTGAAGGCCTTTGCAAACAGTTTGGATCCAGATGAGACGCCACAAAACGTGGCGTCTCATCAGATCCAAACAGTTTGCTATTCTGATAATATTATTTGGAAAAAATCCAAGAAATGCTAATTTTAGAAATTCAGCAGACGACATTTTAGCAGACGACAAATTTCCCAGCATGCAAAGGGTAAGTACCATCCCAGATAAGCCTATGCTGTCTACACAAGCTTATCTGGGACAACAATTTTCACTTTTATGGAATTTTCGTTAAAAGGAAGTCCTTTCTAAACAAAAACCCAGTCTAGGTTGAAAGTGTCTTCCCTGATTAGCCAGTGCGGACTGCTAATCTGAGCCTACACTTAACGCGCATGCATTAATTGAGACCGATTGTCCAGGAGCATGGCTCATATTTATCTTATGTTATACTAAGATCTTCACTTATATTCAATAAGGATGCTGCAAGCGCATTCATTTATTTTTAATGACGTGAACTTTTCCAAAATAAATTAGATTGAAATGAAAATATTCAATACAGTTAATTGATATTGACTTGATACGGATCTGTTTTCATTTAAAAGCATTCTTGGAAGGTTTTGTGATGAGTTTGTTCGAATTTTCAATCGTTAAACAACAGCTAAATTATATGGACTAATTAGTAGGAATTGAAATCATAATCAAGGCTCAGTATTTTCTTTAAATAAACGAAAATGAAATAAGTGCCTCATTAATATGTTTAATAGGTCTGCAATATTTGGCATGTTGAACTTTGTACCAATTTGAAGCTTAACTGACCGTCTGTAAGGTACTACAAGAAGAGAACTGGTCACCAATACTAAGCTACCATTTCAATGCTTTGGCACTATTGTTGAATAAAAAGTAACTCAAAATAGTGTACACATCTCGCATCGATTTCTGGTACAATGCTTATGTTAACAAAGAAAAATACATTTATGAACACATGTTAACACATCATACAGAAGTGCTTCTATGCTTAAGTTGTGCACATACATAATGGTTTCTCACTCTTAACACTTAACCACTTAGATGCGCATTTTCACGCGTGTATAGTCCCTTAGAAAAGTCGAATTAAATTGAAAGACCTTTGTTACTAGATTCAAGTCCCAGCCCTAAGATACTGATGAGCAGCACACAGCATGAAACTTGAACAGACTGCGAGTAACTCCCAGGCTGTTCTGGTTTTATGCTGGTTGCCTGGTTGCATATAGCCATTTTGAAATTGCTTGTAAGTGGGGGGGGGGGGGGGGGTCAACGAAACTATTTGTAAGAAATGGCTTCCTGATATATTAGACTCATAGACTCACCCTCTGTGTATTTCATGAGGATCCCGGAGCAGTTCCAGTGGTGCATGAGGTCCATGTGTATGTAGAGGTCCTGTCCACTGGAGACCAGGGTCGTGGGCGCGCTGTGCCTCTCGAGGGTTACAAGAAAACCTGCAGCACGACCGGGGCCGTCGTAGATGTCAACATGGTCCATACAGCAAAGGTCAATAGAGAGGATCTGCAACGACAGTGGAAAAAAATTATGAACACACTTTTTAAATTCATTGTTTTTATGTTTATAGTCTCCACCCTTGAAATCAGTCCAGATTTGATTACATTTATAAATGTGGCTTCATAACCTTAAGCCATATGCGACAGAGGTAAATAGAGAGAAACTTTTGGAAACATATCTTTTTACTTTAGTTTATTTTCATATTTTAATCTCGTAACTCTAGGATTATTATTTATACTAAAAGTATGCGGTTTCACTTGCTTATACCACGTAAAACTAAAGTAAATATAGAGCAACATAGATAACAAATAAAACAAAAAAAATGTTTCCAATTGATATTTCAATGTTTTATTGTTCTTCTCAATCGCCCCTTAACTTGGAGTCGAGGAGAAGGGGGGATTAAATGGGTGGTCTTCTGTGAAGCCCACCTGTCCGTACAGCTTCTTCCTCTGTTTCACACGTTCCACTCATACAATTTCCCTCAGAGATTAATGGTCCTGCATTGCTGGAGGATGTGTTCAGCCATTTGGTTGGCTTCTCCTCAGGGGCACTTTGGAGACGGCACAAGGTTGAATGTCTTGTCAATAAGGACACTTTCCTTGTACACAGTCTGAAGATGATCCCCTTCTCTAAGCTGGACAATTGATGGTAGCTGTCCTCTGGCTGTTTACTTCTGAACAGGCTTTTGATGATGGTGTTCATTTCTACTAGACTGACTCTGTCCTCCAGTTGGTCTTCTACTGCTCCCAACTTTTCAGTTTTCTCTGCCTCCTCATTTTCGTGCATTCCACAGAGAGATCCACTGGAGTACAGTTCTATAGCACTTGATGTTGTGTAGTGCTGCTGTGAGACTAGGCATTTCGTTGTCTGTTGCTGCTTTCAGGCTAGTTATGGCAAGTTTTCCGCTCCAATGTATGGATTCCTGGAAACACTCGCTTCCTGGGTTAAAGGATTCACCATAAGCTTCGTGTGAAGTAACACTGACAGAATACCCGGGTCTTGAAGACGGAGGTACCAGACAGCACAGTGTACTCTTACAAACCAATTTGCTTCACAACCCAGCCAAACATTAAAATGGTGTCGCTATCTTTTTAGCAATGATCAAAGAGACCTGTTCATAAAGTGGTTACAAGTACTAAAAACTCATCTTATTTTTTTAAATGTAATACCCTGTTAGCAGTCGATATCCACTATAAACATTTCTTTTTCTCATACAATACAGGATAGTTTCAGACTAAATTTGTGATAATATCATTACATTTAATTCAGTACATGTACCTGCAGGGTGATGAGCCTGTTGGCTGTTGATCTGATATGGAATGTCTGCTGGTAGTTCCCGATATAGAACAGTGGATAGCGGGGGGAGTACAGGTACTGTGGGACATCTACCGCAACCATGTCAGAACCCACGGTGGGTATGTCAGGTAATGTCACTGTAACATGGAAATATCCATGCAAATAAAATGTGTATTTTTGCAGATAACAATATCACCAACATAATTATTTTGTACCTGTAATTTAATACAGATGAGTTCCAGCAAATTTTCACAGAAGGAAGCACTTAATTTGTGAGTTAATTAAAATATGGTTTTGGAATATGTTATTTTTTAATCCTCTATCAGATTTATAAAACAAAATGGAATATTTTTTCATGATTTTTTTATTGTTTTTATTGTTTAAACATTTCTAAATTTCTAAGTGGAAAAAACAACAGCTTATAATTAGTTGCAATTATCCAACACCCAGCTATATTGACCCTCCGGGGGGGGGGGNCACAGATGCACTTTACTTTGACAGCAACATAACATTAATGCAGAATAAAACATATGACTAAAAATGGTAGGATTTGAATCAAAATGCTGGATAGTAACTGTAATATCGTATTTCATACAAGTAATTTAAACTTGCATGGCCAGTATTTGCTGAAAAATAGCCTAGACAAAAATGCACTATTAACTGGATCAAAAATCTTCAAAGCTCCACCAAAGCAGGACATGCTAGTAAGATGCAAACTTTCTATTGGTAATAAGTATTAAACTAATTGAAAAAGTTCTATAACTATTGAATAATTATTGAAGCAGAACGTCCCATAAGTATGCGGTCTTCCTCTTCGTTATGAAGCTTCCCATAAAGTCTCATTGAAATCTGCTGGGAATTGGTTACAGAGAGATAGCTCAAACATACCAATGCATTATGAAATACTAATATCAGAGATATACAAAGTTACATAACTCTGAGAAAAATCATTGAAGTATAATGTCATGGTATTTTGCACTTTTCCTTTTGGTAATAAAGGTAATGAAGCAGAACGCCCCCAGTGCACTTTTCCTCTTCGTTATGAAGCTGCCCATAAAGTCTCATTTAAATCTGCTGGGCAGTAGTTGCAGAGAAATAGCTCAAACATAGGAATGCATTATGAAATACTAATTTCAGAGATGCTCAAAGTCACATCACTCTGAGATAATCATTAAAGTACAATGCTATAGTAGTGTGCACTGTTCCTCTTGGTAATAAGGATGCCCACACAAATTCTTTGAATTGCATGCCACATTTCATAAATTGAGGATGTATTGGAAAGACAAGCAAGTCAACAAACTATGCATTACATGCTAATTTCAGAACTTATACAAAAATATGGCCCTGGTAGCATATGCACCACCTCTTGGTAATGAAGCTTTCTGCGAAGTTTCATTGAATTCAGGCCATAGTCTGGACACACACGTGTGTCAAACGAACGGACGTAAGAACAACGCAGTCAGTGTATGTCCTATTTGCAATAATTCAACTCTCAGCTTTGTAACCCAAAGGGTTGCCAAGAGCCGTCACAGCAAAAATTATCGAAGGCTCTGAGAGTCCGTTTATATGGACAAGGAATGTCCCCCTTTTTAAGGAAACACCATATATTAATTTCTCACAAGCAATTAAAATCCATTTATGCGTATTTGATTATACTCTAGGCATTAAGAACAGAACCTCTTCATGGTGTACTCGCCTTGTGAGCGTGTAACCTCTGGACAAGTTTTCACATAGACCGTTCCCTGTTTGTCGGCTACGAGAGACGCGGGTTCCTCAACCATGACGCAGGAGCGCTGAGAGGCGGTCTCTGTCCACTGGAATCCCCAACACTTGGCGTTCCTTTCGCACTCTGTAACGCAGCTGGAGACCGTCTGGGATCCTGATAACGACTTTGTGTAGCCTTCAGTCGGTTCCCGGAATTTAAACCCCGTTTGTTCCAGAACTTCGCAGATAAAATCTGGTAAAGAGACAGTTTAAAATGTGTGCACGAAATCTTCTATTTATAAGGAGTGCTGTATCGGAAGAAGAAGAACTTGAGATATTAGTTTTATTGTTTCAGACTAACAAAAAACACAAGCTTTTCGAAGGGTAGAGGAAAATGCAAAAACTGGTAACGGACTTATGGGCTACAATAACATGTACACATATTTAGAAATGTTTGAAGTTTGAGAAGCTGTGTATCATGAATAACTCATAGAAGGCTTCTCTAGTGTATTATTCGCTGCATTCCAAATTATACATGTAAATATATAATTATCAACCAACAAAGTGCACCTGTACTCCATGAAAACGTGAACCCAGATTTCTGAACCGTAGCGTCTGTCAAGAACTGAATGATGAGATGATTAGTGCTGCTGCTGAACGACTTGAAGGCGCCAAGGGAGCGGCCTGACAATCTGGTAACTAGGGTGCTGGTTGCTAGGGAAGGACCGCCATCCCAAATCTCCACGAAATCTAAGTTCTCCTCCGTGTCGAAAGAAGTAAACTGAAGGTAGATTGAATTAAATATACGTGTATGGACATCATTTAATGTGTACATGTTTCAGAAACAAAACTGAGCAACACGAAATTCAATATACATAAGAACTCATGAAATATAATAAGTTTCTACTTACAGTATAGATGTAGAAGCTTTAAACTGGATCAAATATACACATATATGAGACGCGCTCTGAGAAAAGGGTGTTTAATGCATGTGCGTAAAGCGTCATCACAGATTAGCCTGTGCAGTCCGCACAGGCTAATGAGGGACCAGACTTTCCGCTTGTATTGTATTTTTCGTTTAAAGGAAGAGTCTTCTTGACTAAAATCCAGTTTAGGCGGAAAGTATCGTCCCTGATTAGCCTGTGCGAACTGCACATGCTTATGCCTGTGCGAACTGCACAGGCTAATCTGGCATGACACTTTACGCACGTGCATTAAACCCCTCTTTCACAGACAGCGACTCATATGTTATCTACTGGTTGCTCCATGTACTCAACCTTAAGGTGAATTCTCCTGCCCATGTCCACGTGTATGCTGTATAAACAGCTGGCGTATACGGTATAGTCGACTGATGCCACAGAAACGCTTCCGCTGGCAGACGTATAGCTGCGCGCGCAGAGGGACGCTGAAGTAAGACATGACTGGAAATGTATGTAAGACAAAGGTCTTTGTTTTTGCGATATATACAATATTGTACTTTCAAATTGGTAATTTATCGTATTTGATAAACTCTGCCGTATATCTCGACATTCACAGTATTGATTCGCCTGTTTCGATAATACATGACAATATATTTTTGTTGACATAAAACAAGTAGCGTTGAACATTACCAACACAAAAGAAACCTTTGTTGTTGTTTTTTCGGCATGAATGTGTTACAGTTTTTAACCTTTCTCAATATAGCCAATGGAATGTTGGAGAAATTTACCGCCAGTAGACCCGTATGAATAAGCCCTTACACTTCATTGGGTAATTTAAGACAATTCCTACAAAAATTTGGCTACATATCTTTTTCGATATGGAAAACCAGTTGCAAATCAGACCTATCTCTTGAGAGTGTTTACGTTTTTTAACCTAATTTATGGTCCGAGCTTCACCTTTGGTAGGCTATTTTTCATTTAAGGAAGTTATTTTTCATAAAATGAAGTTTTTTTTTCTCCATTATTATCATTTCCATTCACCTCTTAATTTAGGCGAGGCCAGTGTTTGGAAGGCCGTTCTTCTCGTATTCATTAAGCTTTGCTTTATTACTACCATGCATATATAAAAGATATATGTAGTGATGAATCAGATATAAAGAGGAAAATTTGGTGTGTATATTAAGCGTTTTGAAGTTTTTACGCTGGATTGTCTTCTTTATACCCAATATTAATTTCTTAAACAAATAAAAAAAAAATAAAAAAAAATCATTCCACTTTTATTATATTTTATTGTTTATTTTGTGGTTGTTAACTAGCATTTTTATTAATGATCACCGTAGCGTCAAACAGACGATGTAATTGTTCGAATTATCAAGAGGTGTTTGTATTTTGTTTAAAAAAAACCTGCCCATCACAGTGCATAACATTGAAAAGGACTGCATTGGTAACTACTTGATATTGGATATGACCTATACCACAAATGGATTTATTTTATGTACACTTTATGGCCCAAATAACGATACGCCTTCGTTTTTTTCGGAACTTTAAAAAAAATTGAAAGTATGGAAACTGAACAATTTGTTATGTGTGGAGATTTTAATCTTGTATTGGATGTAAATCTGGATTATTCTAATTACAAATCATTCAATAATAATAGAAAGGCACGAGAAACATTGATATCAATAATTAGCAAAAACAATTTAATTGATACATTTAGATTTTTAAATGACGATATCAAACAATACACATNAAAAAAAAATCATTCCACTTTAATTATATTTTATTGTTTATTTTTTGGTTGTTAACTAGCATTTTTATTAATGATCACCGTAGCGTCAAACAGACGATGTAATTGTTCGAATTATGAGCTATCATTTACTTGATATAAGCCTCGCTCTATGAAAACGGGGTTTAATGCATGTGTGTAAAGTTTTGTCGCAGATAAGCCTCAGCAGTCCGCACAGGCTAATCAGGGACGACAATCTCCGCTTTTATGATTTTTTTGTGTGAAAAATCCAGTTTAGGCGGAAAATGTCGTCCCTGATTAGCCAGTGTGGACTGCACAGGCTAATCGGGGACGAAACTTTACGCACATATATTAAAGGCCCTTTTCACAGAGCGAGGCTCATATATATGCATCATTTACAAATCCAATTCGCATAAATATGTAAATATTTAAACACGCGCGTCCTTTAAACAGACATGTTTAAGTTAATACAGATTTTTGAAGTTCACAGACATTTGACACGTGTTAATTATGGTTATATTTATTATCATTGTGTTCTGTTTACTAAGTAAAGATTATATCAACACATATATGCAGTAATAAATACATTAAAACGTATATGAATTTGATGTCCACAGCGCGAAAGTTTATTAAGTGTTTTGAGTGTTGGGCGCTATTCTTATTAAGTCTGTTAGTTATCGTGTTTAAATGTGTTTATCCCTACTTAATTTAGTTTTCGTGCGTTCATTATAATTATAACATACTTCGAATATCTTTAAAAAAAAAAGAAGAAGAAATTTCTTGTTAAAAATAATCATCTTGACGGATATAATGCAATATTCTTAATATGTTTTACCGACCGCTTTCTAAAATAAAAATATGGTACAGTTTCGTAGATGCAACTACGTTTTCATTCTTTAAATAAGTTTGACTTGACATATGGGAAACGACATTGATAAGTCTAAAATGAGTAAAACTTGACATTAAGTGCCTCAATCGGCATCAATGTTCATGCAGAACATTGTGTAAAGGACATTATCACCACTGGTAACTTGTATATATTCAAACGCTAGACACACGCTGGCCATATTTTTCTTGGTCTTAGTCTTTTCTTTGTTCTTAAGTCTAAGAATGTATTGGTGAAAACGGGCCCGGGTCAATTGTATCAAGGTATCCATGGATAATTACGACATTCCATTTCGTCGCTATGGTCACCGCAGTCGTTGGCCGAGTTACAGAGCGCCGGGAAACCGACACATCGACCGTTACCGCAGCTGAATGTGTCTAAAACACACAAAATGTATTCATTTCTGAGCCTTGAATCACACCAGAGTGATATTTTTTGCGACTCTACCAATGCATCAAGCTTCTTTAAGATAAGAAGATATATACATATATTTATATAATTCTGTAAAGTAAAAAAAACTGACGACGATAATGGGCAAACGATATGTATATGCCTATATAGCCTTTTTGAAGAGATGTCGTTTTCAAATGTATATCCTGATGACTTGAACCAATACGTTAAACAACAATAAGGTTCGTGCGCTAAAAATAAGCCGCGGCATGCAAAAATGGGTCTTATTTCATATGCGGCAAGCGTGGCTTCAATAGCATCCGCGAAATCTGGTCAGGATCTACCCTTTCCTCTTATGAGACAACACAAATTTGTATGACTTTACAGCGAACTGCGTGGCTCCTGACCAGACTGTGCTATTGCGTAGGCTAGTCTGGATCTGCGCTCGCAACATATAACATGAGACCCATTTTCATATGACGCGGCTAAAATAGCAATTAACGACTTTGAAGACTTTGTAAATATTCAATATCCTCTATTTGTATGACCATCTTTTACCGTCAATCATACCTGCTGGGCATGGCGTCCGTTCACAAACGCTCATCATCACGTTGTCACATGACGCCATGTACCACCGTCGCTGAGTATCCGTAGCGTCCCAGGGACCACCGACGTACGCGCATTGACCGGAAGTGGTGTTCGTTTCGTTAGATGCCCAAACCCCTTCCTCGACACCCGCATCGCGTCCATCGCTCCACAGACCCTTGTACTCAGGTTCCGAGTCCAAAAGTCTACGATTGTAACCTATAAATATGAAATATTCTTGAATATTTAAAAAAAAACATATTTTCCGATGTATATAATAACATGTCAAATGTGAACATTACCCTGGAAAATAGCACGTCTGTATAATAAATCTATTAAATTCAAAACAAAAACAGTTTTTACTTCGGTGTGATATTTTTACTTACCTTCTGCAATGTGTTTCATGTTACATGTTGTTGTTCTTGTTTGATAAATTATCTCCAGTTTAATGTCTACCGGTAATCATATTTGTGTCATAAAATCAAGTTTGTATTACGGTTTGATGTTTTGCTCATCTTTTAGCGAACTGCATCCGCCTATTGTATACGTGCATATGCCAATACAAACTATTGTCCATTTGCGTGAAAGAAAAAAATCTTGGCAAACATCTATAAATCCAAAGCGTTTTAATCAATCAACTGACAAATCCGCAAATTCAAGAAAATAAAATATTGTTAAAGTAAATACGTCACGGTAATTCTTAATTCTGACAGCATCGTACAAGTATTTTTAACAATCAATTTAATAATTTGGTCTATTTAAAGTCATACAGCTCTAGTATCTTTCTATGAACATATACTGACGACCGACACCTTAATTTTGGCTTTCAATGAACTATACAGATATATTCAATATATAAACATGCAAGAAAGGCGTACCGTGGTGTTTAACTCTTTCAGTGCTGGAACCGAATTTTGAAGGCCTTTGCAAACAGTTTGGATCCAGATGAGACGCCACAGAACGTGGCGTCTCATCAGGATCCAAACTGTTTGCTTTTCTGATAGTATTCTTTGAAAAAAAAATCGAAGAAAATGCTAATTTTAGAAATTCAGCAGACGACATTTTAGCAGATGAAAATTTCCCAGCATGCAAAGGGTTAAACATTGCATATTTTACAATATATATTTTGTAAATACGATCGTTCTTTCCATGATCACAAAACAGAACAGAATAGTTTATGTTTACTTAAGCATAAACAGCTCATCGTCATTAACATAAATCTACAATAACAACATGCGTTTGCAGCAGATACAATGTCGTCCCCTCCCTGCGAAAATGGCCAATCTCAGTTTCGGCGCGAAAACGGGCTTTGACATTTTCGCAATGGTGATAACCGCCCCCTTTCTCTCGCGAAGAATTCCAAGGTCCTATCCAATCGGCTTACAAAGTTATACCCATGGGATCATTTGGCGAAGTTCGATTGGTTTGGCGAAAATTTCCAAACTAAATGTAAACAAGTAAAAACATGTGAGAAAATTGTCTAACTCAAGCTGTCAAAGCTTGAGTTAGACAATGTTCTCATATTTTTTTTACTTGTTTACATTTAGTTTAGAAATTTTCGCCAAACCAAAGCTTGAGTTAGACAATTTTCTCATTGACTACAGAAGCAGTCCAACGTCACTTTAAACATTATGACACATGTAGGGATATCTAAAAATTCATAATGCAAAGTTTTAGCTTCATATTGTAATTAAAAACAAAATATGAAGTTTTTTCCTTCTCCTGAAAACTTGTAAATATTGAGGTTGGCCATTTTCGCGGGGAGGGGACGATATAAACATATTTTATCGTATTTCAAAGCATTTTCAACTATACACGGCTAGTTTTCTACGCGATTGAAACTTACCTGTCCAGTATTTGCCAACCCCTCTATTAGTGGCCAGGTCGGATATCACGTCGGTCAATGTATAGCCCTTGGGTTCGACCAGAACGGCTCCATATCTAACAAAGACAAGTAGTAACTACTTTACGACAATCGATTTAACCCTTTCTAACTCAGTAGCAAAGTGAAAATGGATATATGCAACCAGCATAAAACCAGAACAGCAGGCGAGTAACTCGCAGGCTGTTCAGGTTTTATGCTGTTTGCTGGACATCACTCGCAGGCTGTT
>VMBQ01006316.1:0-53684 GCA_007657795.1 Dreissena rostriformis | reverse complement strand
GTAGTAGTAGTAGTAGTAGTAGTAGTAGCAGTAGTAGAAGTAGTAGTAGTAGTAGTAGTAGTAGTAGTAGTAGAAGTAGTAGTAGTAGTAGTAGTAGTAGTAGTAGTTTTTATAGTAGTAGTAGTAGTAGAAGTAGAAGTGGGCTGCAATCCGATGTCAGCTGTCATCTGGGATCTGGTTTCTGTGGTCTTGTAGTCGCCTTTCACGTAGCGAGCAGCGCGTTTCTGAACGGCTTCAAGGTGGTCGATTCGAGTCTCAGTGTAATTGTCCCATGTAGTTACAGCGTACTCTAATATTGGTTGCTCTGGACAGGTTACGCCTCAGGTAGCCTAGGATGTTGCTTGCCTTCCGGATGACTGCGGCCACATGTGGTTTCCAAGACATAATGTCTGGATTGTCTTGTTGTATAATACATACTCTTCCTGGAACAAATCAAACATTTGATAACCAATACGCTTCTTTAGATCTATTTAATGTTAATACTTATTTAAACATATATCAAAATGTAATATATTAATATTAAGATACATTATTATTGTTTCATTCAGAAAAGTCACACATACAGTGTTCATGCATCGTCTGTTACATATGCAAATTGTATGATCATTTGTATACTCTATTTAGGATATTTGATATTTGCAAAAGCAAGAATTATGGAAAGAGCAGAATGCCGGCGAAAATAAATTTCGACTTCAACTTTTGAACTTAAACAGACTAAAATGTATTTTTGCAAATCAGCTAAACATATGTTATTTAATACAACACTGTGTGGACGTTATTGAACATCAACAAGTTGTAAGAGTTCCATACACTTTATTTGAGAAAAACAAGAACAACATAATCTGAATGTTTAGCTGTTGCCATCTGTTAATACAGGTTATGTTATACATGTTAATTGAAACAATTTGAACCATTTATTCTTGAATCTCATTAACGTTTAGGCTCGGTGAAATTGAACAGGTAAGTGGTCTGAAATGACCGTTCCATTACAGGGTATATGCTAAAGGAGAGACGCATATGTAAACCTGTCATAAGAGCCATGAGTTGATAAAAGAGATTCTTCATCACCAGATCTTATGATTATTTAGTAAACATTTAGCTGTGTCTAATGTTTAAAGTTGTTTCAATTGCTGACCAATAATACCTTTTGTTATATTGTAATTTTATCTAGTGAGATAAAGTGACTGATTTTTTTATATCGAACCGTAGAACGAGTAATTCGAAGTTATTCGAAGTTCTTTTGAATTATGATTTTGTGAACTGGTAGCTTGTTCGCAAGCTTGCAACTAAGAACTGGCCAACATCAGTACAAGGAAACTACATCTTCCTCTTATACACAAGTACTTACATTTATTTGATAAAAAACGATATTTGTCTTGGATTGAATTACATAAAACAGTGTTTTACCGTTTATAATTATATTTTCAGTGCAGCGAAAGGCAAACCTCCCTCTTATATGAGCCATTTCGAGCGGATGGCAGAATTATCAAATGTCTGGCCTTATACGCAGGTAGGAATTCAGCAAAGGTATTTTAAAAGTCTGCATTATATGGCTAGCTTGGGTATGTCCGTATACTGGTAAATACTAAAAGTGTCAAATAACATGTAACGAATTACAATTAAATTTAAAATCTCATTTCATTTTACTAAAAATATTTTTCAGCAATAGTATTTAAACATAAATATTTACACCAGATGCGCTATATGTTAAGACATTCAGAGTAAAAGAAATTCGATCATATAATTAAATCATGCGTTTTGTGTCAGATTACACACAGTTTTTAATGTATGATGTGTAAATAGTACATTCTACAACATTATTGCGATGCTCGCAAATGAGATGTAAGCGCTACATGTCTTTGGAATTTTACTCTGTTCTTCAATGGTTCATAAGTATTTTAATATTCACGAAACATTACTTGTAATAACAAAAAAGACCTGCTGATTACTCTATCTGTATTTCAATGGGCATATACAAACAATGACAAATGGCCTCTAATTACATAACAAAAACATGCATTCTTAATATAGGAAATACGATGTGCCAAAACATTAACATGAGTGAAATTCATGTTAATATCCATGAGTCTCGTCTTCAAGGAAAGTGACCAAGAATCCAATTGCCCATACATGCCACCCTTCATGTAATCTGGCATAAATGACATAATGTCATAAAGTTATAGCAACAAAGTAATAACGTAGCTGTCAAACGCCGCCACTTTGAGGATAAAAGAGAGCGGATACATTTCGATCCACTTAATAATGACACGCCTTATTGTATTTATGGTTACTTTACGCTTGCCGGAGGGGTCGTTCTGATTAAAGAGCAGGTATAAGGTCTGTTTGTGGTTTTCACTCGAGTGTTTTCTCTTCTGTGCACACAATTGCCAGCGTGAGGTTTTGGGATTGTATTTTATTTATCCTGAGGCGTTCGTTTTCCGTCGTCCGTAAATTTTTATTGATTCGAAATTTCCTCCGAAAAAGCTTGACAGATTTGCACACAACTGTACAGGGATATTGTCTGCGTGCAACTCCCTCATCTGTATCCAAAACAGTCTGATGCAAATGTATGTCACCTGAGCTAAAGGAACAATTTTCAGAAATGAACACTTCAAATAGTTTTCCTCTTATTTTTTTAACAGTCATTTGTATTAGTCCGATAGCCTGTAGGTTAACTTGGCAGCTTCATACTGTTTATAAATACTATCTGACTAGTACGGGACTGCAAGCGACTTGTTTACGAAACGAAAATTGCAAAGTGAGCAATAGCGAAACACTTTACTACGATACTAAAACTCGATAAAGTAAGTGAATAAGATTATATATAAGTTTTAAATTCGCAACATGTCGGAAGTTTATCTCGAAGATTTCTGTGTAACACGGGGCTACTTTCACGCAAAAAGAAACAAAAAGAAACGTACATATAACAACATTAATAACTGTGTGTGTGATGTTACTATCACCATTGCATGTCTTTTGTTAATTCAACTCATGTTACGCATTGATGTATGATTATTAATAATTTGTAAATTTTTTATATTTAATTAGTGTAATGTGCTGTCATAGACATTGAGTAGGTACTATGAAAAGTTGTTTTCAAAAGTCAAGTCGATGTTATATTTTTTTTTGTTCTGTTTTGCACCGAGTGTTGAAATACAATTTACCTGACTGAAAAAGAAAGAAAACACTTGCATGCTAAATGCTCTTCATTCGTTTACGGACCTTATGTTTATTGTTGTAATTGATATGTATAATCATCTTTTTAATCAGATTGCATATCTTGCTACATCTTACAACTTGGCTGACAGAAGGCGGTTCCACAGTTTCTACCGACTTACAGCTCCGGAACGTATTGGTTCTGCTCTTGTGCAACTGTTAGCAACCTTCAACTGGAATCGTATAGCGATTATACAGGAAGAGGATGCAGAATTGTCAATGGTAGATGTCATTCTTTATAATACCCACAGGTAGAGGGTGGGTGGATGGGAGGGTCTATAATGTAGTCGATATGTCTGTGTGTCGTCTTCAGTCCGTCCTAAAACGTTTGCGGAATGTAACTCTTCCATGCAATCAACGATTTCGAAATAGGTTGGAATGAATGTCCATCGACATGAGACATTGTTTTGTTCACAACAACTATGTGGCAACCTTCAGATTAAAGGTCAACCTTTGTGGTAACAAGACAAAAAGGCATCCATTTTCAAATATGGGCCTGTATGGACTGTAAGTTCCCGCGCATCGAAGGATTTTTAAATAATTCGGCACAAATTTTCACCTGAATGAAACGGTGTGTCACACGCAAATACCATGCGGCTCTCTTCATATTGAGTCTCGAACTTTGCAGTCAAATAACAAATACATGTCGTAATTGTGAAAATAGAGATTAGAGGTCCCTCATGCATTGAATGAATTAATAAATTATTTGACGCTAATACTCAACATTTCAGAATGTCAGTTGCGCGCAACAACCATGTAGCTACCTTAAGGTCCAGGTTAAAAGTTGAGGTCAAGTGTCAAAATACAGTGCTATACTTTTTAAATAGGGCTTGAATAAACAACTTTCATAAACAGTTAAGGATTTTCAAATACGTAGCGAACACTAATTTGTACTGAGGTATAATTTAAGCGCTTCATAGATCCTTAAATGGTCGTATTTCCACTTTGTTCATATTAAATGTGTCATACCTTCGTATTTTAAATAGGAAATGTATTTTTTAACCACACAGAGAACATTTATTACAATTTAGTTCAACGTGCTTAAATATACAAATCGAAATGTGAAATGAGTTTTTGAATGTATCTTATCAAAATACTTAAACACCAAGTCGTATTGCATTGCAATCCTTTGCTCTACTCGATAGCGCGAAAAACATACGACAATTAAAACGTCACGTTTTCTGCATGGCAAACATGGGGCTATATAATTCAATATGAAAAAACAACTGCTATGTAAAGAAAAGTAAGAAATGTGAACAATTGGCTAATATATTGAATTATGAGCGCCGGATAAGGTATATTTTTTAATAATAAGGTAATAAGGATAAGGAATTAAATAAACACACAGGTATCCGTTTGACATGATGTGGTAAACATTATCTGCGACGACATGAGCCTTTTTATTCACGAAACTGTTGCTAAAAACCATTGCCCAAGCACCGTTCGTAACATTCAAGTTCAGTTACACAACAAGTATCAGTTTCTGAAACTAAGTATGCGACCCCTATTTGACGTGGGTCCCTGCCCTAATGCAATACCCTCCGGGACACCTGTTTATTGAAATGAACAAGCCGTCCTAATATGGCATTTCCACTGTTGTATCAAGATCGGCGGTACTTCGAGACATCGGTGCATGTGTGATTCTTTTTTCCTAAATGACATAGCACAAGTTAAAATTCGCGCGCTTTTGCCCGCGATTAAAATTGCGCAAACTTTGTACCCCGCAAATGAAGTGATTTCACTGTAGTTGTTACTGAAGGTAATTATATTACATGTGAATATGCTTACGCACTCAGATCGTACACAGATTATACATTATGTTAGTAAATATAATGAACATTATTTGATAGAAACGTAATTTTATTATCTGATATTCTTCTATTTTAAGGAGTATTCAGTTTCGTATATTAAAGTCTCAGTCAACTCATACTTCGCTAACACTCCTGCAAATATTGTTTCTTATGTACATCTTACACACGAAAACCTTAATACAAAACTAATTACAATATGAAAAAAAAAAGAAAAAGATTCGTTGATTATTAACCGTATTGTTTCTTAACACACAACATCACGTTTCGTTTAGTCGATTTAGTACGTTCGTTCCAACGGTACGGCGAAGTATATATAATATTCGAACCAAACCTTTCGATACTTAACATATTTAAATGACCTGTTTAGAAACGAAATATTGTTAAGTGACATAAGCATCAGTTTCTGTTATAAGAACTTATGTATTTGCAGCATGTATTGATTTATTTCCGTTGGATTTAATTTGTATGCAATCCTTCTCCTCAACTTCTTGGTGTCTCCCTATTTTCCCCTTTTGTCAGTTCAACATGGTCTTACAGCGATTTTCTCCGAATATTAACATAAATCAGTTATTGAGATTATGTTCTGTGTCTAGACTATAACAGACTTTATGACGGAACTCAAGGTCACGAAGGTAGATGTTATCGCCCGAAATTTCATAACTGCGGGCTCGAATCCTTTGACGCAACAGATGAAGGCTATTGAAGGTTAGCATATTTATTAACTTTTATTTGTATAAAAGTGCTGACTTGCAAAGGTAGTAAAATCAATACACGTGGATGTTGTTCCTGCTTTGCTCAAATCAGACTGCTTAAAATAACATGTCTGTAATATATGATTGCTTATTGTGATTCTTGTTTCACTCATGTGTCAGGTATATAAATTATACAAGCAGCCATACGAAAATATTGAACAACCGTTTTACTATTCGCGAAGTTTAGATACTAAAGTAAGTGCGTTTGATTTCCTATTAAGAGGTATGTGTATACACACAAAATACATATAATAAATGAAAGATTTAACTATCATGATGAGTTTCAAGCTTTTGTTTAAATGAAAAGTGTGATATTTTTGTCAATGAGCGATCTAGAATTGATTTTATAAAAATGCTATGCTGTTGTGATTTTTATATCGGAAATAGGTACGAGTCTTGTTATGATAGAGCCTTAAATTTGTTGTGACAATATTGCATAACAACATGCCTACCACAACGGTAAATAAACCCGCAAGTACTCTTTTGTGAACATAAACAACATGTTTGTATCGTGTCAAGGAAGTGACGTCCAACTGGTTTCTTTTCTTTTCTTGCTCATGTATAGGTGTCAAGTTTTGACGAGCGTACGCGCAAGTCGGTATGTGCAAACTGACAAGACTTAACGTGTGCACATTCCATTCGTCTCGTGCCTACATACAATTATTTGCGTGTGTAAGTAAAAGTATTTACGTATGAGCGTACACGTCTATAAGTGCACATGTTCTTCATTTTTTAAGACACGCCAAACGAGTTTTATCATTGCTGAGATCTGCACGTGAGCACGTACAAACACTTGTAAGTCCGAACGTGAGACCTCTACGTGTTCACGGGAAGAAAAGAATATTTTGGATTTCACCTACAGGCAAACGTTGGTATGGTCTGTATTGAACTGATTTATTTTGCAGGAAATGGACGCACGTATCATTGTTGTCAGTGCTTTTCAAAACACAACTTTAGAAATCATATGCAATGTAAGTTCCAGATAAATCATATCAATGCCATACAACAATTGTTCGTATGATACCAGCGTATACACAACTTAAAATGATATCACATATGCGCTTGTATATGTCAGGGCACGTAAGACAAATGTTGCAAACCATTCGAACATTGCGGCAAACTCTGACATACGTCAAGGCAAAATTTAAATCACACGTTTTTTTGTAATGTTTTTTTTAATGTCTATATGCACAAATATAGTATAAATATGCATACGAAACAAGTCTGCAAAGCACACAATAGTGTAAATGGGGGCCTTTACGGTGCAATAACAACACTTCTTTTATCAACAGATTTTCGTTAACATAACAATATGTGTTTTATCATTAAGCCCAAATATTGTTCAGCTAAATTAGAAGAAGCAGTCTTGATTTCAAGTTTTAAAAGACAGAACCGGACTTGAAAAAATAGGTTTAAATAATATCATTTTATCTCAATTATATTAATTAAACTGTGTGCATGTGCATATATATGCCAAACTTGACGTCATTATTTCATTATTCAATACTATTATAATTTATGTCATTCAATTAACTTAGGCGTACAGGTTGGCAATCTACGGGAGACAGTTTGTATGGATATTTACGGAAAAATATTCCAATGAGTTCTGGAAGGTTGGCGATGTGAATTGCACGACAAAAGAAATGCAAAAGGCGGTGGAAGGTGCGTTTTTATGTCACGCTGTGAATCATGATCCCTTAGTAGAAATTGGAATAGCGAACATCACATGTAAGTGGAATCTTTAAAGATGAGAATACCGATTTGAATCTTAAAGTATTTAGAACGCTTTACAAAACATTTCACAAAATTCGTAGTATTATATTGACTTTTCTTATTCCCTTAATCAAAGACCCATTCGATTGTTGTTGCAATAAAACGTGAAATAATAAAACTATTTATAATATTACATTTAATGCATTACTTAAACTCATGAATATATCGATAATAAGTGTTTTTCTTCTTGATTGTAATAACTTTAAATCACATTTGAAACGAAATACATGCATTTTTATATACCAACATATGTTTAAAATATAAAAAAATATTTTCTAGCGGATGCCATTTATGATGCCAAAATAAGTAGTCATTCATAGCAGTATAGCCAAATAAAAAGTCCAAAATGTAATTAAATTGACAATCGAGAAAAGTATTCATAACGGAAAACAATGTTTGTTTCTATTTATAAAGACTTGGACCTTATCACAAATATTCGTAACCGCGCTTCTGTACCAGAATCGGAACCATTCGACTACGCCGTCGGCAAGTGTTACGATCATGTATGGGTTGCAGCTTTGGCGTTGAACTGTTCTTTAAACGCACTTGAAAGACTGTCTAGTAAGTTGATGCTGCATGCTAATAAAAAGCATTTATTTTGAACGATTGCCTATGCATTCGAATTAAGTAATATTTATAATATTGATTCAAGAGTTGCTAGAAATACTTAACCATTGCATTCACTTAGTGCATGGCAATATTATTAATATTATACAAAAAATATTAGTCTGTAGTTGTGTTATATTACCCTTTATAATAGCAGAAAATATAAGATGAAGTTTTAAACATTAATTGTTGCGAAATGGGTTATCGCTATTAAGCTTAAAGATTAGGACTATATGTATAGGTCAAAGTTCAAATATGACAATAATTCTGCTACTCCAGAATAAAACTTAAAGTTAATCTGATATTTTTTTTAAATAACCACAAATAATCAACGTGTCTTTGAACGTGTGGAATTGGCACTTAAGTCTCCAGCTAAATGTTAAGTCAGAACTACATGCGAAATGTCGAATGTGATATCTATGCTTAAGCATGTGCCGATGAAGCTTTGAGACATCTAGTTTATTTGGATAAATGCACATAATTAAGAGAAGCAGAGGTTTCATTCAGTAATTGGATAATAATGCAAATATTTATGAAGATCTGGCACACCTGAGCTAAATCAAAGTAAGTATATTAACGTTCGCTTATTTATTCCAAACTGTTTGTTTAAAGTGGATAATTGGGTATACAATGTATCACCTGTCAATAGCATATACCATCAGTACCTCGTTCTATCAAATATAGTATGCATTATTGAAATTTTGTTTCCATGTTTCTATAACAATCAAATGAAAAGCATTATTGTTAATGCCCAAAATGACAATTGACTTAAATTAAGGACCTAATTTTATAAGACGTATGCAAATACGTTTTTTTACTTTTAACTTCATTTACTGCGCATATGTGTTGAACAAATACCGTAACAAAATCTGGTATTCCAGTTTATAAAAGCACATAGCTCCATACATTTGTAAGCCAGATCACGCGCTCATACGCATTATTTCATCTGAAAAATTGTACATCAGCTACATCAATTCTTATTTATTTCAGAATCGGCAATAAAAGACTGCATCGACATGTCAGATTTTGTAGGGACGTCCGGTAGAATACGGTTTGAAGATGGGGCTCAAAATCCAGTTGTCGTATTGCAACGCATCCAAGGTAATCGAACCTCATGCGCATCCTATTGGAAAATGCATTCATGATTTTAAAGAAATTTCAGATATCGTTAGTTCTTGATTGTATACTTCCAGGTAAAAACACTGAACACACAATTACTGCTCATAAAATGATTTCCAGTAAAACAATGGTATTTTATGGAGGGCAAGTAACGTAAGATACATTATATATACTGA
The DNA here is from genome assembly GCA_007657795.1 of Dreissena rostriformis. Classification (NCBI taxonomy): domain Eukaryota; kingdom Metazoa; phylum Mollusca; class Bivalvia; order Myida; family Dreissenidae; genus Dreissena; species Dreissena rostriformis. Next base: position 44,231 of record VMBQ01006316.1, on the reverse strand, counting down.
CTTTGTAATTACACATGAGTTTATTCAGTGATGTTGATTTCATGTTTGTAGTGCATATGCTTTTACAGATGCGAAGACAAAAGTGATGGCATATTATAGGCAGGATTATCACCAACATTCTCGTTATGAGTGGAAAGAGGGAGCACTTATTTGGAAAGGTCAGCCTTAGATGCAAATCTCAAACATTTGAAGTAAAACAAATACACAGTCTGAATACAAAACCAAAATGGGCACAACCGTCCAGTATCTTATCATATAAAATGATACGTATTGTTTATATTCGATGTGCTACATGTAACGTATGATTCGTCTTCAATACCAATATATATACCGATTTTGGTATTCGAATAATCGGTCACCCTTCCGAACGAATATCCGGATATTCGGTCAACATCTGTTCGAAACAAATCAACAAAACAACTTTGTTAACCGTACCATTACTCCATTAATTCTACTTTCGTTTTTACCGGAAGTTCACCGGAAGTGACTAAATATTGACACAGCATTGCCGTCGCTAATTCGAAGTTGATTTTGTTGATGATTTTTTATTGTTAAAATTGAATGACAAAAACTGTTTTTAAACTTTTAATATTGTACATCAACAATAGAACGAGAAACATAATATTTACATGACGACAAAACAATTACATGACAAAACATGACAAACATCTAGAAATAATTTAAGCTGAACCTAAACGTATTATTTACGACTTGTTATCGGATGATCTCGTGAAATACTTCCAAGCAGCGGAAGATGTAGGTGGCAATTTGATTAGACAGAGATTTACTTTATTCGTGTAGCAATGATAATATTTTCAATTAAATGAGGGCGAAATACCAAAACATTTTTTTAAGTATAGTACCTGTTTGAATATCGAGTAATTAATTAAAGTTTGGACCATACGGTACGCAAATACTCATCAGATGTTGAGTAAATTATTTTCTAAAAGCTTTTTTGATTGGACAACGTGATTGTAACCATACGATCTTTTTTGTTGTGTTACACCAAGTCGGCTTTTCATTTACTCATTTAATCTTTGATCATTTTAAATGTAATTCGAGTCATTAGATCAAGTTCGGGTCGGTGTTTTAACTGCCATACGATCTAATTTTTTTACACCAAGTCCGCTTTTCCTTTACTCATGTAATCTTCGATCATTTTAAATGTAATTTGAGTCATTAGATCAAGTGCGGGTCGGTGTTTTAATTGCCGACGCGATTTGCACCTATCATAATTTTGACACAAAGTGACTGTCATTGGTCAATTTAAGTTTCCTAAAGGTAGACAATTTGGGGGACTTATGACAGGTATACTGTCTTCACCATAGCGACGCATTATCGCGCCTACCGGAATAAACACTATGACACGAGGAACAACTTTTGTTAGCAATGTTTGAAGCAAATTTCACGAATACAAAGTCTTTGAAATAACTCGATTTGTTTATTTGTTTCTTCCGAACATTCGATTCGGAAAATAGTATTCGAATATTCGGTGCGGGACCGAATATTCGGATATTTGGATATTCGTTGACATCCCTAATAAATATACAAAATGCTATATGAGATATCCTGCTGATCAATGTAATGTATTAACCGTGAACCATAAAACAGTGTCTTGGTGAATTATATGTTTTAAATTAATGAATCATTCAATTCCAACGATGATAAGATCAAATATCGTTTTGTTGTTGATTTCAGATAATATTATCCCACTTGATTCGGCTCTTACAATTCACAAAGAGAAGTCCATCCCTATGTCATTATACTTGACACTGTGTGTATTAGCTGGTGTTGGAATCATTTTCACAATCGCTTGCTTCGTTTTCAATGTTGTTTGGAGAACGCAAAGGTAGAATGAGTACATTTGTTTAGATTGACAATCTAGGTGAAACAAACGTTATTGCTTTTTTTTTAAATGTGCCTTCGGTGTCTGCGTTACTTAAAAATTTTGATAAATTGATTTACTTATCTTTCTTGTAACAGTCAATTTGTGTAACAAAAAGTGCAAATTATCAATACCTGTTTTCCATTTAATATTTCGTTATCATTTTTGTGCATTTGGTATAATTATAACTACATTTATGCGACTCTTTCAGGATAGTGAAAATGTCATCACCAAACATCAACAGCATTGCACTTGTCGGTTGTTTACTACTGTATGTTACTATGGTTATCAATACAACGGCAGCTACAAGCCAAGCAATGTGTGCGGTAAGCTAAATATATATCCATATTACTGTTCGCTGCGGATGAATATAGCAAACTATGCGTTTCGTATATTATTCTATATTTCTTGTTTTTCATAAATAATTTTTGACAGCAGAAAGCATAGCATATTATGATATAATGGTTCTTAAACTACATGTCTTAATTATTTTTGTCCACAATTATATACAAGTTTGCGTTGTGCATAATATATTTTACTTGTCATTTAGGCGCGACTGTTTTGCTTCTGGATAGGATTCGCGACCACATTTGGTTCCATGCTTTTCAAGACATGGAGGGTCTACAAAATTTTTACAAATAAAAAAATGAAACTGAATATGGTATGTCAAAATGTTTAAAAACACGAATAAAATATTCGATTTACATTATGTAAAGCTGTTTATCATTTCCAACAAAATCTTGAAATGACACAATTTGAAATATACATTATAAGTTTATATTACAACGATTTCTATGGTTCATTCGTATGCATTTTAATACATACTGATACATTTTATTCTGCTTTGTTGTTGTAGTCAATTCGGGACGAACATCTACTGGTCAACATCGGTATAGTCGTTGCCATGGAAACACTTTTGTTGATAGTGTGGGAGAGCTACTCACCGCATAGAGTGGCAGAACAGCAGCTGGATACAGGGGATGTACGTGATAAACAAAATAACAGTTTTCATTATTTGTCTAATATATATTTTTACGCGGAAAAATAAGTTTGTTTTTTGTTCATTGTATTTTGGAATATGTTTCATCGTATTTTGTTTCAATATAACTAAAGGTAAAGACAGAAAATGGGGACAAGGTTGTAACGTTTTATCGTGTGTGTGTCTCGGACCACGCCTACTATTTCAACTGGACTTTGCAAATTTTGAATGGTGCTCTCATTGCCTTCGGTGTTTTCCTGGCATGGGAGACCAGAAACGTAAGTCACTTTTGTAACCAATCTCATTATTTAATTGGTACTGTAACTCAGCGTCTAGTTATTTGATAAAGGTTTGCTTGACTTTGTATCAATTATTCATCGCAACCTTATACATGATTTCATTTTAACATTACGCGTTAGAGTTTGTATAAGTTTTATTTAGATTTTACATGTTATTTAATACTGATGGTATTTAGAATTATCATGCCACTAGAGAAATGTATCAAGGTATATACGCTCATTAGGTGCACATAGACGCCCTAAACGACTCCAAGACGATCGGTATATGTTTGTACAACGTTGTCATTCTGAGTATTTTGGATCTGTTTCTGTCGCTGGTGCTTGGGAACAAACCGATTGAACTGCATGGGGTCATTTCCGTAAGCCTTTTCGTCGGAACTCTGGTCTCGGAGATGTTGATATTCCTCCCAAAGGTACCACTGCATTAAATACAATTATTAAATAACTTAGTTTTATATGACTATTAATTATAATTAAAAAAATGAACTCGCTTAGAGAAATAGTATTGTATTTGCAATATTCATAGTTAAAAAATCCTATTTTTTTATTGAACAGATGTTCGCTGTTTACCGAGACCCAATTGCCGTCCCAAAGCCTGCCTCGAATAATCGTGAATCGTTGGCACCCTCGAACATAGCAACAAAGCGCATAGCTGTTGTCACAATTCATTCACCTGTAAAGGAGGAACCCATTGCAACCTCACAGCCTGCCTTGAATGACCAAAGCTCGTTGACACCCTCGAACATAGCAACTCAGCGCATCGAAGTAGTCACCATTCATTCACCTGTAGAGGAGGAACCCATTGCATCCCCACAGCCTGTCGTGAATGACCTAGACTCCTTGACACCCTCGAACATAGCAACACAGCGCATCGAAGTAGTCACCATTCATTTACCTGTAAAGGAGGAACCCATTAAAACCCCACGGCCTGTCTTGAATGACGTAGAATCGTTGATACCCTCGAAAAGAGCAACACAGCGCATCGAAGTAGTCACCGTTCATTCACCGGAACATGTCAACTTAAATTGAACTTTCGAAGAGATTAGCTTAAGAAAGCATATGAACTTAAAACGTAATTGGACTGACATTACACAATAAACTGACGACGGGAATAGATCGACAGCACATATTGAACTTACAACGAGAATGTTATCGAACCTAATACGAAATTGGATTAAAACCACAAATAAAACTCATGACGTGATTGAATTAACAACACAAATTAAACTTACGGCGATTTTGAATTGACAGCCCTTATCGAACTTACGACGAGATTGGTTTGACATTACAAATTAAACTTTCGATGACATTAGCTTACATTGGAACTTACAACAAGATAGGATTAACAGTACAAATTAAACATAAGGCGAGGTTGGATTGACTTTACCAATAGAAGGTTCGACACAATTGGACTTTCAACAAAAATGATAGTTATTATAAATTATAGTTCAGTGTTAAGTGTCCTGTGTTGTAAGACTTTTAATTATTTTTATCATTTTGCCATGTACTAGTATATATAGCTAAAGAAAGACATACACAATCAAGCTATGACTATCAAACTGTATAATGATATGACATTTGTTTATCAAAGGCGCAACGTAAATAATTCTCTTTTGGTTTTATTTCATAGTGCCCCAGTAAGTTTCAATTGCGTTAGATTTTATATGTAATGCTGTGTGGTAAATGTGTATTTCACTTGAACGCTTTGGTGGCCCAAGTGTTAAGGCCCAATTCAAAACAGCTTAAATCCCAATTATGTGCATTGCCCGTTCCAAGATGGTGATCCCAATTTTATTAATGTGTGTTTGTGCACTTTGGTAACCTTTCTATTACGTTTGTGTCGTGTCTCATTGCTTGACGTCGTGTTCCTTTTCATAAATAAATTACCGACTATTAGAATACGGTTTCTCTACTGCTGGTGCAGCTGAAGTTTTACTTTATGTAATTATATCACATACATGCAAATAAACTTTCTCATATAATGCATTTTTCAAATTGGCGTCGTTAAATACAACACAACAACGATTTATGTTGTGAGTCACACATTTATCTGTGAAAACAGCTATTCCTTGACAAAAAGAATTGCACGCAACAAGAATCTACTTATTTTGTTAAGGACAAAAGAACGTCAAATAAGCTTTATTAACATCTGGTTATCAACAAGTCTTAATAAGCGCAGTAGTTTAATACTAAAGCTGCCTTTAATGAAGCTCCTGAATGTGTCGCGACAATCTTGCCACATGGGCATGCATCTATACTCACTCACGCTTACATGTGTACTCAACCTGTTTAATGTGTGTGGGGTAAACCGTAGTACCCGCAATAAATCCCATTTGCCCTCTCTGATGAAAAGTAATCAAACTCATATGAGACGGGTAGGGATTGAACCGGGGTACCCGGGTCGCTTAGGTAAATGGTACGTTTAGCAGCCACTGCGTAGACCGGTTGGAAATCTTAAATGTTTTTTTCTAAAACAGAGCGACGACTGTGTGAGCTGTGATTATGTACTCGCACACCATCGCGATGATCGAATTGCGATCAACTTCAATCCCAGATATCTTTGCCTCATTCTTTTTTGCCCAATACTTTATGACCTATTTTGAACGCTTTTTTATTGAAAAAAACATTTGCAACCGAATTGCAATCATCTCACAATAATAACAAAACAACCAATATTGTACATTTTTTATCTGCAACGATTCGTTCGATGCATATAGTATATCGATTGTAAATCATCAAATTCGATGATGAATTTTTGACTGGCGGCAATCAATGATTTGCCAACACTTCTTATCATCAAAGATTCTTTGAATTCCTTAAAATTATGATGACATAATATTTGTTGCCATACTTAGTTCGTGATTCCGTTTTCCAGTCTGCATTATCTTATATAAACATATTATGGACATATGCCAATATTCACTAAATACAACAATCGATGTACGAGTTGGACAATTATGCAATTTAGTCTTGTTTCTAAGTGAATATGGGTAGGTTCCCCCCTCCACTGTGTCTGGCATGATTGAGTGTAATTATACAGGTATATTTCTTGACCTGATTATAAACATCATTATACATTATTATACATGATTAGTTATGTGTGTTTGCGGCTTCTTGTGCTGATACCTTTTCATACTACATCCTTATCAAGATCTTCCAGTTAGAATACTCGTTAACAGCTTTCTGATATTCGCGCGGTGTCTTTTTGAATCGTTTTTGTTTACTCATCGTGTCCGTATTGAGTGCAGTTATCAAGGGACTATGTATGAAGCATTAATTTGAAAGAGGTATAATTGAACACATGCCCATGCCTTTTCTTGTTATTCCAAATACAATTAAATAATACGACACATATGCATCTTATTGAGTATGTACGCTTACAATATGTATTTCAATGCACCGAAGAGACAGTGTTGCATGAAAGGGTGTATTCAACTTGATTTTACTGATTCCGATTTTGATACATGATAATATTAAACAACATTTCTCCCCTCAGCTGAAAATTGTATTTATGTCACACTGCAATTTAGCTTAAGCCTCAGACGGCGAGTTAGAGGCCATGTAAATATCACTATCAATGGTAATCTCGTTAATTTGTGAGTGTTTATCCGTGATTTTGACATTTAAATACACAAGTGAACAAAGAGGATCCCAAAAAGCATTATGCTCCTTGTAAAATTACTTTATGCTACCGATCAGAAAGGTAAATGGATGAGAATGTAAATTATTTATCTCGTTTATATGCTTGTTGAAGCTGTAAGTGTTATATTGCGTACAAATAATAAAATTGGAACTCGTTTGGTTTGTTCTAGACACGTACTGCTGCATCATGTCTCCTTTAAGAGGTTGACAGAGATATGTGTAAATGTTGTTTGGTTAATTGTTAAGAGGCCAGGCTGCCCACAGTTTATTCAGATAAAACAGACAAACATACCCTTGAATCCAAAAAAAAACATTGCCCTTCGAATGACATTAGTTCGCAAGAACATTTGCTGTATTCATCTGTTTGAAATTAATAGTGAAATTGGTACAGCTGGGTCAACATTTAATCTAATGTAAATCCCGAATATACGTTGTGCGACACCTTTGAATTCATGCTTGATATCAGGAAGAGAGTGTGTCGACATATTTGTTAAATTGCATTTTAATGATTTGAAAGAATATTATTTGAAAAGTATTAATAAATTTAAGTTATCTCTTAAAAAAACAAAATTCTGACTGAATGCCGATTATAAATGTGTGCTTATACCTAGGAATAATTGCACAATGGATGCGATATATTGCAGGATGGCCGTATTATATGGAAACCTGGGATACATACTGAAACGTAGAATACATACTAAAACACCTTAAAACATGCCGATTGATAAAGGAGGTCGCCACATAACAAATATGCATATCATACTATTAAAAAAGAACCATCGATATTGCAATTCGAAGTCAACAGAAGTAGAGGCATACCGCGTTATTGTAAAGTAATGATTGTTTTTTATGTAAACAGTTTCATCCCAATTTATATTCAGCGATTGATGTCGAGTCTTAAAATATAATGTGTCAAAAATGCAGTTTTAGGATGTTAGCAATTTAATAAAGCGCATTTGGAAGATTGTGAAATGGGATAAAATAAAGAAGTTTAGAATGCGCATGTGTTTTTATGATAACGGTCGTTTTAATAATGCTGAAAAAGATTATCACTATGGTTATACTTTAACGTATAATTATTTATAAAATAAAACATAGAGTTAAAGATACATATCTACATATGTGTATCTTGACGAAAAACTACATATGAACTATCACTTTTTTTAATTTAACACTGGTTTCTTTACAAAAGAAGTGATATTGATCAATTGTATCGATTTAAATGTCACTTTGACGTGGTTTTGCAAACAAGAAGGACTAACTTGAAGCATGGTCGTGTCAGTTGTGCATAAAGCAATAAGTCAATCAGTTTCTAGCCAGCACTAAGGTAAGGTTTGATTTTTTTTTTGTATCGATTAAACGGGGACATGAATAAAGATAACTGTTACAAATGTTGTTTCTAGTTTAGTGTTCGCCCTACTGTCTAGTCAATCAGAGGTTCCCATTTTGTTAAAAATTGGATGATTTGTTTAAAAGATAATAGTATGTTTTATTTTTTTCTTCGACACTTATACACTTATGTCTTTCTGACAAGATAATTCCTAGATACGACATGTTTAGGCTCTATTTTTCACAGTTTCCAATCAATTTGAATCAATTAGTACAGGTGACATAAGTTTAACGAAAAATGGAATTTAAAACAAAAATCCGGGTTTTGTTCGCTTTAGTATGAAATTGGTTGAAATCATTGTCTATACACATTCTGTGTAGTTTTATCACATTTACCCATGAAATTGATCACTTTAGATGTCTTTTAATTTTTGGTCGAATCTTACACCTCTGTCTACTTTTGAAAAGAAATCCTTAAAAACGACATTTCAGACTTTCTTTGAAAAGTTTTCAATCAATTGGAATTAATTAATACGTGTGTGATGATTTAAAAAAAAAACAACATGTTTGATGATTTTATTTCAAAACGGGTAAAACGGGGAGTTATAAAAATGTCATATTGCAATAGGACTCTTCAACCCGTTTTGCAATTAATTTATTGTAAAACGTTTTGTTTGCTCTTAAATTCCTCAATTTTGAAAAATCCAAAGGATCACCTTGACTATAGTGGTAGTCACTGTCCCGACTGCACTAGGTGTACAGTCATACAACATAACCAGTTAACCAGAAAAGCATTTCTCGTGGACCTTGACCTGTTTTTGTGTGCATTTGCACATTTGGGTTACAGAAAATTTATCAAGGTATATCTGTGTTCTAAGTGTGATCTAAGCTCGCAGCAGCGGTACATGGAATATATACGGCTGCTAACGCTCGGGTATATATTCCATACACCGCTGCGTTTTGGGGTCTATCATATACGTAGGGGAATGCGTAGTTTTTTTTAAACAGTCCATAGACTGTGACCACTTTATATCATCTAACTCGCACATTTAATTAATATCGTTCTCTTCGTCAATTTGATGTTTCTTATATGTTTTTGTGATATGGCAAAAGAAAGATGCCGACGGTTGTGTAGTTTTAAATCTTGCATACATGGCTCCGTTATTGGTGCAATATTGTTCAATAGTGTATGGTTTATTAATCGCGTTACAACCTCTAGGTAAGACAGAATGCTCTAGTATTTGTTTAAAGTGAGTCCCAACTGGCATATTAAAAATTATATTAACACCACATTTATAATGAAGATATTGTCAGGTAATAAGTCTAACAATTCCTTAGTCAGTGCCAGATTACTGCTAGTGACATCTTTATCTTGTTTTTGTATTAACACTTCCGTATTTATCATGTGTTTGGTTATATCTTAGAATAAATTAAAATTATTGTTTGACGATCATTCGCACATTAATCATATTACTTGAATTGTCAGCAGGTGGTATATCAAGATAATTATTTTTGAAAAAGCAAAAATAATGATAACTATTCTTGATTTTTTTCGATAGCTTTCGGCATAATACTGTAATATATTTTTTTATATCAAACAATGTTTTTAATAAAATAAGATATTGATTTCTGCCATATGTTATTGTCGTTTATATCAGTAAAAACAAACTAGATATTAATTTTTTAAGCATAAATATTTCACAAAACGATAACCGCGGACCGTTTTCGTTTGCTTATTATATTTTCCAGATAAAACAAAATTGCAATAACATAAAAAAAAAATATAAATGTTATTATTGTCATATATTTTCTTCCTGGAATTTCATTTCTTTAAATTGTGATTGTTAGTGTTAAGTGGCATATAATGTTAATGTCTCCATATAGCACTGATTTCAGGCATAAAACGAACACTACCCAAACAGATGTGTCACTCATTTTAGGCATAAAACCAATACAAACCATATATATGCGCAACACTATGCAATACAAATTATAAAACACTCGGGGGATAAATATTGTAAACATCACATACTTTTTCATTCTCCAGTTTAACTCTTTTTAGAGTGTCAATAAACGGTGTGAAAAGCATTAAATGAAAATGCACATATTGTTCATACCTGTAAATCGGTATTTTGTATTTTGGTTTAAATCACTTTATGTATACATTTTTTTTTATCACATCCACTTATGTCATTGGTCACTTTCAATGTCTTTTAACTTTTGGTCGAAACAAACACCTCTGTCTTATTTAGAAAAAAAACTTAAATACGACATTTGAGACTTTCTTATCAAAGCTTCCAATCAATTTGATTCAATTAGTACATGTGTGATAAGTTTATTGCTAAACAAGTTTATTGAAAAACGGGTTGTTATATAGAGAACAATTAAAAAAATGCAGACCATATTTTTACCAATGTATATCAAGATTGTAGTACATCCTGATAAACATTGTATAATGTTACTTGATGTGAGGCCCGACTACAAACGAAATGGATATCCCCGGTGATAGTAATTAATATGAATTAGTTTGGAAAACTGGCTTGAAATGTCAAAATCCATACGTACACAGCCCATTTAATATTAGATAGGCTATTGCATACTTACAAAAGTGTTGGTCAATGATAATGATGATGTTGACGTAACATACACGAAACCGTCCTGACAATTACAACATAGGCGAAATCCGTAACGTCTACCTCGGCGGCGTCTTAATGCCCGAAAATTGTTACCAGGCATCACGACGACAATTACCAGAATGTCGACGAAAGGGTTAGAAACATGAGCCATGAAGAACATCCATTTATACACATAAATATGTGTAATGTTAATGGGCTATTGTTTCACAAATCAGAAACATAATCGGAGTGCACTGTTTAAAGAATCATCAGATAGCCTCGCTAATTCGGCAGACACACGCATGCGTTTGTAAAAAAGAGGCTAGGGAAAACGCCTGATTACTAAAACACAATCATTTATATGTGACAAAAACACTAAGTGTATTCACATTTCAAATTAAACATGTTACATGTCAGTTATTATTCGGGAAAAGACATTGCGCAAATCCATGTATATTAGAATGCCTAATGCGTTACATAATTTAGCAATACAAAAACGTGTTTGTTGTTCTACTCTAAAGTGTATATTGGATTTCTTGTTAATTGGTATTTAACATACCTAATTCATGTAATCAAAGACTAATTAACCAGATACTTTTCGGTAGGTGTTGTTATGAGTTGATATTCTCTATGTGTTAGTTTAAATTTCAACAACTTTACGAAATTCTTCACACACGTAAGTCATACCTTATTGTATTTTTATGGGATTTTTTTTGCGCTTCATAGGGGGGATGAAAATTTAGAAATATAACGCAACGTTTTTTTAAGAGGAAGATATTTGTCTTTAACAGTTTAAGCTAAATTAAATGTGTGCTTATTTTGAACGTATATGCATTATTCGTTATTGTTGGTTAAAGGAATACTATCGGCTTTTATTAAAAGCAACGTATTATGTACATTTAAAGAAACCTACGGTTTTTATCTTCAAATATCAATTTAATCACTAGGATGTTTTTTTCAACTTCTCATACATTAACATATTAACATATTTATCTGTAACATCGGTTTCAACGGTATCTTTCCAATTATAGACAATATGCTGGATTATGCCAATGTGAGCGGCAAGAAAAATCATACTGCGGATGCAATAAAATGATACCAAAGATTTAACGGCAATAATATACAATCATTTTGTATTGAAATATTCAATGAAAACAACACAATTGTATAATGCATTCTTCTTAATATAACACAATATATATACCGCTTTTGGATAATACTTTCGCAATATTAAAAAGCAATTTAACTGAAGGCAAATTCCTAGGTACATATGTTACCCCTACACTAATTACTCAGGTGTATGCTGAAAACTATTTATAATATTTTGTAAGGTATAGCTTTCCACATTATACAAATGTACAAACTGAGTTTTCATACCTAAAGGAGTTTTCTATGTTTTGACACGCTAGGCTCAGACGAAAATATTGTTACGAAAACAATACACAATGAGATGAATTAACTTATTTGATATGCAACCAACTTCTAGGCGTGCACTCAAGTTTCTGATGATTAGTGTTGCACGTACAGTAGTGTTATTATTGTTCCGTCAATTGGGCACGAGTATTATATAAAATACTTTGGGATGAACCCATACACTTTGCACTCCTGCTATTGATAGTTTACTTGTCCTTTATTAAAAGGTTCATAAACGGGCTTAAGCCCACACGCTTTGTATTCACAGTTTATTGTCAATGGCCCCAGTTGAATTTATGTTTTATTAATGATTTTGGTTAGCCTGTTCAGCTTTTGCATTTGGTTTTCATAAATACAACTATTATGAAGACTGGGCAATAATTGTTCCATCTATCTATCATTCCAAAATACAGTTTGGCTGTATCACCGTTGGCATATACGTAAAAACAAAAACATTAATAGCCGTACAAACGTTCATAAGATGTGATCATGAAATTAAGTAGATTTGATTTGATAATAGGATCATTTAAAACATGTTTAATAATCACACATGATCGTAGTCACCGCTGTGTCTGTTTATTCATGCATCTGGTCGGCAGTATTTCTCTGTTATTGTCCAGAGTTCTACAGAATGATGTTCAAATATGATATAGTAGGTGTAATTGGTAACTATCAAAAAGTGGTAGATAGTAAAGAAATCGTGTTTGTATTATAATGTATGTGCTGATATGTTCCCCTTGTTTATGTTATTTGAAGCTAATATTAATTTCTGGCAGCACACTACGTACTACAGATGTTGTACTGCTAGTGTGTTTTGCACATACACTACGTTAAAAACATGAGGACAGGTCGGTTTATTCAATGATCTGGTAAATATTATGATGTCAATGAGAGACAGTGCTTTGGTTATTGAAAATAAAATTGGAATAACACAATCTACAACACTGAATTGAACGTGTCAAGACTAGGCGTCAATTACAACATAGTTCCGTTAGACACGGGTTAACATAATTTGAAGGCGATTCTTCATTTTATACATTGAAAAAAAAAATCGTCATATTGTTTCATTGTTTTTGTTTCGTTTTGGCTTTTGAGGTGGTGTCCTTCATCTTACAATTTCAATATCCAGTTTCGTTTGCAATGGGTCTTTATAAAACGAAAGAGAGATAAACAAATAGCGGATCTTTTCTCCAGAAATGTTTCAACTATAATGCTCGAAAATAACAAACAAGCCACGTTACTATACAACATAAAAAGTGTTTCTTCATCGTATATGCCTAGTGTTGTGTTGTATATATTGTATTGTATAAACAATTGGCCACTTGCATATACCAGATGAATAGGTGCTATGTGCAATAATTACTCGCTTGATAATGTTTCTTTGGTTTTCGTATTCCAAAACATATATGTGTTCATATCAAATATAGGCTATTTGATAGTAGTTTCGTTTTTCACAGTGTGGAATCCGTTTCCGTATGCAAATGCTATGAGAGCAAGCTTCTGAAAACAGTATGTATTGTAAACATAATACTTTTTATAGTCACAGCCTTATCCATTCGTACGGGCGCTTGTTCTTTCTCCCGTTTGTACATGTATCTTGTCCGCAGTGTTTAAACTACTGTCTTTAGAGTTTAAACTTCGTTGCAATCGTCCAGACTAAAAAGAGACATAAATTAAGCCCGGAGGTCCCACTGCTTTGTCAAGACATAGTGTGCTTAACAGCAGGATGAACATCATCTGTGTTCTTGCTTTCGTGGAGTTATTGTTGTTTCGGCAAATTGATTTGAACCCTTTAATAGAGACCTTTAACCACAATGCGTGCTCATCTAGTTTCTGAGTAGCTTTTGTATCATGAGTTGCTGTATAAAGTCCATGTCCAGTTGATTGTATGGTTTCAATCCAAACTGTTCCATGTAAACACTACCTTTCATTGCAGTCCCTGTAGTTTTATTTAATAAAACATACATGTTTTATGTTCGTTTGACTTCATTTATAGTACTTGATATCTAGCATCGCGTGTAATCCATGTATTAAAATGTTTAATTAATATCATTGTTTTATAACAAGAGGCTAAACGTATAGTCATTTGGCTAAAAGTGGGACTGCACTGACCAGAAAAGTCCTTGACATATGCTATTGTAAGTTACACTGTCTTTTATTAAAAACCAAAACACATGTAAACAACTTAAACATGTGCCTCAATTGAGTATATCGTGCTCATGATGATATTTAATGATGTAACACAGGGATTTAAAAACATTACGACAATGACAACAATGAACAGTATTCTGAAAATATAGAACAATTGAAACTTTGAAAACAGTATCTGGAAAGTAATTATTGTAAACGTCAGCTAGTATTATACGATTAAAGAAATACGTGAAACAGTTCACTAATCAAAATATAAGGGGTCACCTACTTGAAACGGTTAATGAAAATCACTTTGGGTCTTAACCTGTTTGAAGACCAGCATAACCTAAAAAGCACCCGAACAACAATACCCATAGGTTTTGGGTTGCATGGGTACACTAATTTATTATATCGGATCTTCTGGAACAGACAATCGACTCAAGGCACAAAGGTTTAAATATCAAGATTGTGTTATCTATGTCAGATACACGCCTTCGCAATACTGCACTAGGTGTGCAATATATGTAACACTCATAATGCTTTATTTCAGACATATTGTTGTTTTAGTTATTTTAGTATTTGCTTCACCTAACACGACCTATGTTATATTGTTGTATGTCATGATATTCAACAAGCTGATCCGATTAGTTTCAAGCATTTGTCCCGAAAAATGCAGGTCTAAAGAACTGTTTATGGCAAATTGTACAGTATCGACAGAACGTATTTTCAAGGATCAGCAATTATCGATTTAGTGTTTGGACGATGGCTTACATAATGGTTAATTCAATATACAATAGACACACAGTCCATGAGTATACATTTTCAAAACATAGTAACATATAAAAAGGCATGAAATTTGATCAGTATTGAATTTCATAAGCTGTTAAATAAAGTATCAATACATGAAAAGGTCAAGGATAATTGATTGACAGAATTTATAATTTATTTAACAATGCTATAACAATGACATAAAAAACAACAAAGACGAATTTATAAGACAGCAAGAAGTAAAGTTTGAGTAATTTATTTAACACAATTAATCATAATAATATTTATACATGTTTCTTTGACGTAATGCTTTATGTACAAACATAGCTAAGTTTTTGTTGGTACTTGTATTATTAGATTACATTTATTCAATAAATGTTACATGTTCGGTCTTTTCCAGTTATATTTAGTTATATACAATTTTCTAATAGCATCATATAAGAAACATTGTAATAAAAACTGATATTCATCCTTAAGAAGAGTGTCTTTTGAAAAGGTATATAGTCATCTGCCTTATTCCTTTTCTAATCGTTGAGATGTAACCCTTAATCTTCAAAGATCAAATCTAAAATTATTTATACTGACATGTTTAAGAAAGGTTGCAATTTAAATTTACAAAACTGACTGTTATTTAATGCTGTTAAGGAATTATTAAGTTTTGACATCCACGTTGGGTTAATGTATCATTACATGTAGACTTTACGAAGGATAACACACACTTTTCATCACCTACACCTTGGTTAAGCCATGCATAATGTACGCCTAAGGCCTACAACAGATAACAAACAGATTTTGCCCAATAGTGTGTATTTGGTTGATTTTCTTAAATTCTTACACATGTGGCTATAAATGCACTTGACATACTTGTGATCTTCTAACTGAGTAATTTTCCCCATATCAACAATTATGTTTTGTACTTAACAAAATTTATCAGAAACATCAGGAAAAGGTTTGCGTGGAAGTTCAATTTTGGTAAACATTGTATAACTTAAGAAGCGGGACACACCTTTCGTTAAGTACTATAGATGTGAAATTAAAACTTCACGCATGTCTTCGGGATCATCATGCGAGGTCAACATCAAAGGCCTATTATTCTGAAATGAATTATGACCTGCATTGTACCTTTTTTTACTTAGAAAATTCGGATAAACATGTGCATGCAACAAAACCTTATTATATCCGACATTCATAATTGGAGTTGCTTTAGGGACTAGTTTGATCAAGGTCAAGTTAGGTCTTGCTTGAAATAAATATACTATTTTCACAAAAGAACTTCTGTCTTTGGTTATAATGACAATATTGTGCCGACAGATTGTGTGTAAGTAGGTTATAAACTGATCTAGCGTGGGATGTAGGGCTTTACTGAAGCGGACGTCCGCTTGTTCGTGCATATTAACTTTCCTTGGGACATGTGATTCACGAAAGTAAATATTCCGTCGGGCATGCCATGTGTCAATATAATGGCATATCCATGACATTGTTCTTGCAGCTGCTATATTATTTGGGTAAATAATATTATTTATCAGTTACATATAAAACTGCGATAACTCTCATTATTTAAATGCTATGAGCAATCAAACTGAATTCTACATGTGCTCGACATGGTAGACAGTGATGAAAGATCCAAAGGAACGTTTTTGCAAATATTTAAAAAGCCAAACAAATTTACCGTAATGCCCTGTGAATAACTGAAGATTTTGAGGTAAAATGTAAAAAGCCACCGGAAAATTGTTTTCAAACTTAAGAACCCTTTTTCTTCAACATTTCCTTCATTAAAGTATGCGATAAAAGTCTTTTCTTGATTAATGATTGAATATATTGCTTTTAATTTATTTATTTTTTCACTATGAAATTAATTAGCAATGTCGGTCTTCCCGTGTTTGTTTTTTTTTTTTGCATTTTTTCCATGGGATTTTTCTTTTTCCAATTGGATTTTTCTTTTTTCCTACTTTTTTTTCATTGGAAAAAAGTCCCATGGTATTTTCGAACAAGTTAAATACGTTTGTTTATGCTTAATTATCGATGATTTTAAGCACTGTAAAAGTATTTAAACGTTGTTTTAGGACTGTATACTCGTTTTATGTTATTTTCCTCCACAACGTGATGCTTAAAATAGAATTGGATGCTTTGTGTTTGTTTGTTTCTAGTAGGTTCGGAACCACTCTAATCATTTTTGTGGAAACCCATAGATACCCGAAAGATTTGTGGAGTATTACAATTGTTAATGTTTTCCGTCGGAAGAAATGAATGTTCCGCTCTACTTTTCACCAACAAATTAAATCATGTTCTTGGGTAACCGCTTATAATCCACGATGTGTATACTATGTCAATGCTTAATTATTCCGTTCGCTGTATGGCCCACTTTGTACATTATTTAATTGACAATTGTTCCGACGGAAGATATGAACGTTCCGCTCAATATTTCGTCCCAGCCTTGTGAACAGTGTTTTATTGACAATAATACCGACGGAAGATATATTAATGTTCCGCGCCTTTAAGATTACGCTTTTTGTGTAGTGTTTTATGGCTTATTTTGTCCGACGGAAGATTTGTGCAAACTTCCGCTGAAATGTTGATTCTCTAGATTCATACGGCTGCTGAATTTGTATACTGGTATTGCTTTTTTTGCGGAAATTAAAATTTCAGCGGAAAAGCAAAATTCCGATAGTTGCTACACAACTTAATGTTATACAGCGGGAATCACATCAGGCTTTTCATAGTCATCAATATTACTATACATTGCGATGTCGGTTAGAGGAGTCCTCTCTAATGTTACATTTTATAAATTTATATGATTCATATAAAATCATGCCGAAAAGTGTATATTTAATATTTGAAATAATTTTCATAACAAACGTGAATGTTTGTTTGGCCAATGTGGACTTCAGTGAGCTTCATAAAGAAGAATTAGTTTTATTTGCACAGCTCCCATTGAGTGAAAGCTCCATGAACGAGGAGGGCAGATTGTGTAAAATGACCATCGAGAAAGCAATTGAAGATATCAACGCATTTTCAAACATGTTGGTAGGATACAGCTTCAACTACGATTACGTCGACTCGCAAGTAATTATATAGGCAAACATTATTTTTATTATTACAAGTATTATTATTATTATTGCTGTTGTTGTAATTNTTATTATTATTATTATTATTATTATTATTATTATTATTATTATTATTATTATTATTATTATTATTATTATTATTTTTTTTTTTATTATTATTTTTTATTATTGATTTTAATACACTAGTTATCCGTGATGTTTTTGTATTTAAATTTGTTGTTCGTGGTTTCGTTTTTATTTATGTTGATACATATATTTATTAATACGTGATGATAGTTATTGGCCGTATGTTGTATTGTTGCTGATGTTATGGTTCCCCGTAATGTTCGTCTTGTTTTGAAGTAGTAAAGTAGAAGTTTTCGGATGTGGGTACATTTTATTGAAATATTTGTTTGGCGTTATTGCATTATTATGACGAATGCTTTTCGCCCAAATGTTTTTCTTTTTAAAATAATATCATATTGCGGTACCGAAGATATTGGATAAAGCAGCTTTGTAAATTATCTCTAATGGGAAAAATCACAGTTATCAAAACATTTGCTCTTCTTAAACAAATTTACCCATTTTCTGTACTCCCAAACCCACCAAAACATATAATAAATGAAATAAATAAAAACATATTTAATTTCATATCGGATAAACCAGAAAAAATCCAAAGAACAACACTATATCAAAACTATGAATATGGCGGTTTAAAAATTACAGACATATAATGTTTTCAAAACTCAATTAAGGTTAGTTGGGTTGAACGTAACCTGGATAATGAGAATGAAGGAAAATGGAAAATATTAATTAAACACAGACTTAAGGACTATGGAGATAAACTAATATTCGTAAGTAATATTGACTCTACCAAAATACAACATATTTGAGGAAAGAACACATTTCTTAACGATGTACTTTTGGCGTGTGATGCAATAAAACAAAAATTCAACCAAACCAAAAACGTAATAGATATACAAGAAAATATTATCTGGATCTTCTATGAAGATTGGTATAGCATAGGAGTTAAATTCATCCAACAATTATATGATTATCGAAATGGAAAGTTTTTTACATTCAACGATATAAAATACCTATATAACATATCAAACAATGACTACCTCAAATATTTTTCACTTATTTACTCAATCCCTAATAAATACAAAGAAAAACTTAAAAATGAAGCACCACATATTCCATATTATAATAACAATTTACAAGATCTGATACAGAAACAAAAACATGTAAACAAACTTCTGTACAATGTACAAATTAAAACCAAGAAAGCAAATGATAAAATTGAATCAAAGTGGAACGAAATTTTCAGTTGTTATACTTAGTATATTACTCAATTGGAAAACGATATACCTTATTCCAATAAAAGCGACTATTGATATGTCCATGAGATGTTTCCAATACAAATTTATTATGAGGATTATACCGACAAACAAATACCTATTCAAAAACAAAATTAAAACCAGTAGTCTCTGTGATTTTTGTCACTCATACGTCGAAACCATAGATCACTTATTTTTGGAATGTTGTCATGTACAGATTCTCTCGAGAAATCTTAACAATTTAATTCAGTTAAATAATATTGGAACACAAATTTCCAAAAAGAATGTTTTTTTAGGAATCACAGAAAACAAACCTAGCACAGTTATACTCAATAACATTATAATACTCCTAAAGGTCTATATATTCAAAATAAAAAAAATATTAACAAGCTACCAATCTTTGAAGGATTTATCACTTTTTTAGACTAAAAAATCAAATTAGAAGAAGAAATTGCATTTATGAGAGATAAATATGACACTCATTGTCAAAAATGGAACCTTTTTAACATGCATTTGTAATTGTTTGATAGTTGGTAAAATATACTTTAAATCGTTATCGAGTTAGTTTGTAAAAAAATAAAGTGCAATGATCCAGCAAGGGTATAAAAAACAAAAAAGCAATTGTAGTCTTCAAAATTACAAAACTAGTATTTCATAAATTAATTTGCAATGTTAAATGATAAAATGATTTATGTTATGAAAGGGATATATGTTAATCATAAAATGCTTTATGTTATGTAAACGGATATATAATGGACAAGAATAAATGACAAAAAAGCTTTGTTAATACATTCGTTAATTATAGTTTTTCCTGCATCTTAAAGGTCGCTGATTTTTTTGTTTGGGAAAAGGTTTAATAAAGAGCCAACCTTATTATTTTTTACGTAATTCGTCAAAACGATAATTTTGTTCAAATAATGCTCACTCGGAAGTCATTTCATAGAAAATCATGCTTTCTTTGTTGTTCTCTCCGACCTGAAGGATAGGCAAGATTATACAAGCGTTTTGTGTTTATTCTTCTCCTGATTTTGACATGTTTAAGCCATCCATTCTGTTCTCTGTGCGTTGGGCAGCCATAATGGATTATCTTTCTGTAACGCACCGTAAAAAGTTTTCCAATCACGTTTGGCGTACACAGTAGAGCCTTACGCCGAAACTTCAAAGAGAAAAGTCATTTGCTTCCACAGTCTGCGTCTGCATGGTGCGTCTCGGCCGTGCTCCGCTGCTATGTCTTCGCTGCTACCGCATCCGCTGCTGTCGTCCCTACTTCTACCCGCCGTCCGAAAAGATTTACGCGTTAATCGCTGACACGCGGCTGGTCTTTTGAGTCCTAGGAAACAACGTTGTGAAACCATCAACGCAAAGTTAGACGCAGCATGCTGTAAGCCATCCGAGGAACTTTAAATATTGTTATTCGAGGCCAAAGCCAATTCAGCGTAGATGTCTTCAAAAAGATAGTTTGAGGGTTAATCCAGCCCCTTCATGACGAGCATGTTTCAGCTGCCGGTTAATCAAATCGAAATTTCTTAAACACGCATATAAGCATTATTACTATCAACACAATTGCTATTGTTATTAATTGTAGTATAAGTTGTGTGTGTACTTGTTAATTAAAATTTTAAAAACTGTAAATATAGTTGACAAAACAAACATACATCAAATAATTTTAATGATAATGATAGCGATAATAAATATGTCATAAGAAGAAGAAGTACTTGTGGTAGTAGTAGTAGGTGTTGTTTTATTAGTAGAAATAGAAGTATTATTTATATAAAACGTAGTAGTACCAGAAGTTGGTGTTGTTTTAGTAGTAGTAACAATAAAATATAACTTGTGAACACCATATAAACAGTCTTAATCGATCGTTTACTGACCGATGACCCATTAATGGCAACTGTTTAATTAATGAACAACAGTACGAAGTGAACATAATTATGGAAGATTTTTTTTTATCTCTCAACATGTTTTGCTGCAAATGAATTCCGCGGAAAGTGTGTTCTTGTAATTACTATATTAATAATAGCGCACTCATTAAATATCAAATGAATACAGAGTTATTAGTAAATGTCACATGAATATAGTGAGCTCGGTAAATACATGAATATATTATTCCTGGGATAAGTTAGTTTCCAGTGTATAAATTACATAATTAATGATCTATAACTTTCATTATTAATCTTTGATTTAAATACGAATGCAAACAGATAACAAAGAAAATACTAATAATTATAATCAGATTGTATATTATTTCAGCGATTTATTTAGAAAAGTAACGCATACATTGTACACGCATTGTCTGTAATAGTTTATTACATATGCACATCGTATGATCAGTTTTATGATTTAGCTAAGATATATGAAATTTGCCTACAACTCATTATGGAATGAACAGTATGCCGATGAGAATAAATCATTTCGACTGCGAATTTTCAAACAAAACAGACAATACTAAATTTCAGAAAATCAGTAAAAAAAAATTAGTAATATGTAAACACTATAGAGCATTTTTGAATCACAACAGGTTATGAAAGTTACATACTTCAGAAAGACTTATATTTATAAATTAACCGTGAGTCTGGATGAATAATTATTTGAATAGCACAAAAATACGCCGGAAGGAATTTGCTGACAACTTATTCATTGGATTAAACGATTTAGATATGATATGTCTAAAACGGGAAATGAGCCAAAGGAAATCTTAGAAATTACATAAAATCCTAGCTTGCGGTCAAACCCTGTTATATACACATATCAATTGTAACCTTTTCGGCTCGGTGCACTTGAGCAGGCCACTTGTCTGAAATAACCGTTTTATGTCAGGATATATACTAAAGGAGAGACTCATGACATATGTTAACCTGTCATTATAGCCATGTTTGTTAAACGAGATTGTTCATCACCAGATCTCATGATAAGTCAGCATTCAGCTGTGTTTGATTGTTTGAAGTTGTTATCCCCACGCTTTTTTAAAAGCGTGGGGATATTGTGGTTATCTCCGCCGTCCGTCCGTCCGTCTGTCTGTCCGTCCGTCCGTCCGTCCTGGCCACTATCACCTCCTACACTATAAGCACTAAATAGAACCTTGAAACTAACACACATGGTAGCTATGAGCATATGTGCGACCCTGCACTATTTGGAATTT
Organism: Dreissena rostriformis; assembly: GCA_007657795.1. Taxonomy (NCBI): domain Eukaryota; kingdom Metazoa; phylum Mollusca; class Bivalvia; order Myida; family Dreissenidae; genus Dreissena; species Dreissena rostriformis. Next base: position 21,645 of record VMBQ01006316.1, on the reverse strand, counting down.
AGATCTGACCACTGGGTCAAAAGTTATGGGGGTGAGGGTGGGCCGGGTCAGAGATTGTCACTCATTTGTTTAGGTTATTTTACATTAACTTCTTCATTTCTACACCGATTCACTTCAAAATGATACTGGATCTCTCTTATGACAATACGGTCAATCTCAACCATGCATGGCCCCATTCCCAACCCTGGGGCACCCCGCCCACATAGGCCACACCCTCCCAAAATCGCCTTTTTCTATAATTTCTTCATTTCTACACGGATTCACTTCAAATTGATACTGAACTTCTCTTATGACAATACGGTCAATCTCAACTATGCATGGCCCCATTACCAACCCTGGGGTACACATAGGTCAAACATTCGGCGTGGGGATACGCGTCGGTCTCTGCCGCGCAATTTCTAGTTTCACTTGCTGACTATTTATACGTCTCGTTATATTGTAAATGTATCTAGTGGGATTGCTAACATGATTTTATTTCATAGAACAATGGTTAATCTATTTTGATGTGCGGGTAGGGGTGGATGAATGTTAAATTCGGTGAATCGAAGTTCTTATGTTTTTGTGGAACACTAGCTTCACAAGCTTTCAACTTAAAACTGGTCAATAACAGTACAAGGAAACTACATATTTCTCTTAAACGCAAGTTGTTATAATTATTTTAACCGCAATAGACAGAAAGACATTGTTTTGGCGGTGCCCTTTCGTCCGTCCTCCACTTTTGTGTTTTAAGCCATTACTTTACTATGCATCAAGGGGATCTGTTTTTATTTTCTACAATTTTGCTCCTTTATCTTACAGTGTGTCACAGGTAAGACTCAGACCTCTAGGTTTCAAGGTCATGGGCACACACTGAGTTCAAATGATACAAATGTTTATTAAAATGCGTTAGGATTCTACCGTACATAGGGGACTTGCATCCATCCATAGATACAATTTATTTGGCGGGGTATATCAATTAAATTAATTTGCTTGTTTGAAACAATATCTTGTTCTTTCATTGTATTGCACAAACCAGTTATTATAATTTATAATTATATTTTTCAGTGCAACACAAAGAAATACGATCACCTATTAATGGAGATATCGTATGGAATGGATTATCCGTACATGATGATCGGTGGGGTCTGTCCAATTATAACAGAACGGGTAGCAGAACTTGTGAGACTCATGGGTATTTCAGTACAGGTAGGATTTTAGCAAAAGTGATTGTTGAGTCCAAATAACAAGTCCATTTCTTTCATGAACAGTATTTGAAACATAAATATTCACACCAGATGAGCTACATGTTTCTTTATTCAGAGTAAAGGTTATCCGGTTATATAATGCAATCCAGCGGGTTGTGTCCAATACGTTATAGTTAAAATCTTTTTCAATCATGCGTTTACGACTCTTGTTCAGATTATTTTTTTAGCGTGTTATTTAATTGATATAACACATACGATTGTTGCATAAAATATATAAAACTAAGTAAATAAGAAAGACATACCAAGAAGACAAAACTTAACCCGCGACTGGATTAAAAGAAGTGGTCTGTAGATTAAAAGGCTGACTCCGTAACATCACGGCCATTTGTTTTGGTATTTTCCAGCATGGGTTGTATACCTTATGTTTGTGAAAATAATTTACAAACACACAACATAAACACTCCATATCGATTCGTTCGCCTTTGTAAAAGGCGTTGTAACTTTATCAATTTTAAATACTAATAACTCATAATCAACCATATGTAATGTATGTTTACAATAATTAAGTGCTATCTCTTTATTTGTTCGCTCAAAGATGAACGAGGGTATTTAATAAATTGTTTCGGTCTTAGATTAAAGTGTGAAAAGTGCCATTCATCAATCTGTGAATGCTTGCCTTAAATATTGGCTTGGTCAGTGCTTCATAAATACAAACGTAAACCTATTTTATTCACAAATATGATGGGGCTTGTAAAACAGAAACGCACAGCGTGTGTAAAATGTTACATCATTCTAAAAGTAAAAATCAATTTGGTTATTAAATGCGCATTTTATGCGATAGATTCAAAATATTGTACACAGATTGAAAGCATGTGATTAGCATTTAGTCTGACCTGTTTACATTTGCAAACAGAACGACATTGTAAAATTGTGGATACTCCATTCGTTAAGAATCATTTAAGGACATACTATATTTGAAGTTTAACTTCCATAGTTTTATTTCAAGAAGTGTTTGTCTACTGTAAAATGAATGTCATGAAAAAGTTGAAATCCTTAACACAGACACAAGCCCAGGCCAATCGAACGTATTGCGCATGGTATAGGCCACATTTAAGACCCTAGGGGGTATACCCTTCAAAAAGAAAATGCACAATATCGAAATTTAGAAAATGCTTTATATGGTTAAAATAAAAATATAAGTGACAAAAACCAGAAACGATAATTCACTGTTTCAAACAGTGAACATAAAAAAAGTAAAAATTATAGATATGTTCTCTGCAATATTGTCAAATTACGTCGAGTTTTGAGGTTTAATTTCATTGTTCCAGCGAAATTCTCCAGTTAAACTCTTTTATAATGTCAAGAAATGGTGGAAGAACATTCAATTAATAGAAAATAGGTTGATTTGAGGTCGATTATCGATTTTGTGCCACTTAAATATTTTATCCATTATTTCATTGCGTACACATTCATTGACAGACTTTTTGTTTAGAATGTTGTTCGCTACGCAACTTGAGAAAATATCTTTTGTTCGGTCATTTGTGAATTCAAATAGAAAATATACCGAACCCAAAATATGTCCTATATTTTATTCATCACGCTAGTAATGAAGACATATTTTAACAGTGATCGTAAGACTTAAATCTTGGAGTTCAGAATCAGTAAATATGATGAAAAAGAAAGCTTTGTAGCCTTTATATTTTGGATATTCTTAAACAATAATGACATATATGTTCAGATTTTTAGAAATATACAATTTTGTTACAACACTGATTGCGTTCTAATATATGTGTATACATGTATGTATAAATTTAAACAACAATTCCGTTCATAATATTTAATTATGCAACTGTCATAACAATGGCCCGATAATTCTTGGCTGATATTATGTGAAGAAAATACAGAGTTATTAAGACCCTGACTGATAACATAATTCTTTCCCGACAACTTTCTTGTAATATAAGGCTACTTTTATAACACAGTTTTAGGTGAGTCCATATGTAAGCTTATCACATACCACTTTGATATTCCCCACTTGTTAATATTTGTTTTGTAGGAATGCCACTTCAAATGAGAAAATAAGCAAACAAACAAACAATTAACATTCACGAAATAGTGCATGAACTAATAAAGAAGCGTCATTGTAAAACAGTATCATTATTGTTCGACATCAATTTGTAGCCATAAAGCAGATACGATCTTGTCTCTAAATATAAATAGATCAGAAATAAAGAGTAAACATTAAGATTATACTGGCACACGTGTACATTAAAAGAAGAAGTTTCCATTTAACAAAATCGGGTATCAAGACTCATGGTGGCGGATGAACACAAATCTAAACATGTCTCAATATTATATTAATCTGACATTTGATTTGTAACCAAAGCTGTTTAGTTTAAAGCAGCGCGTGAAATTTCCTTTGCAGCAAATGTATTGTCTATCAGCGAATTAAGTTAAATTTAAATATATTGTGTGGTAGTGTTGTTAAAAAATGTAGAAAAATCGTGCGTACTGTCACGGAACTCGTGCTTATTTCATGGTTTCATTTTTATTCATAACATCAGCGGAATTTTCATATGGACAAGATCAAGGTGATTTAGTGTTCTTTTTAATTTGACCTTTAACAATTATGTACACAGTATTTAATGTATTTAAACAGATCGTGCAATACTAGCTTAATGATTTTCCAAAAACGTATCATACAAGGTGATGGCAACAATTATAATACTCCTGATAATGTTTGGGGAGTTGTATTCTTAATTTTTATCATGAACGTGATGAATCAAGTAAGAGGATAGTGATTTGATATTATGAAACTTAAATTTAATAATTGAATCGGCCACATTTATAAATATGTTTTGAATTTATTTCATCAAATTCTACATTTGGTTCCAAACACGATTCATCTGCCGGAACAAATTTATGGTGAAACTCGTTATGTTATTCGTTGATAAACCAAATTAATCGGATTTTTGTTCGTAAAATGTTTAAAGGGCGTTTAACATAACTTTCAGTGTAAATACCAATACATCATTATTCAAGTATCTTAGTTTTACTATAATATTTCTTTAAACACCTAGCAAGATAAATATAATCTGAAAAGTATTGTTCTTCATGATAAAATGAGACTTTAAGCGTTCTTTGCTTTTGTAAGATAAATAAATCACTATTTATTGGCACCGGCTGTAAGTCTCCAATAATGTCTCAGAGTTTCTTGTAATTAGTCAATAGTTTGATTACTGCAACAGGAGTACTTAGTATTGTTTATTCATACAACAACTTGATATATTATGAATGCACACTGCCTAAATGTCAGAATACAATTTAGTTTATTTTATGTCATCATTCGTCAATCATGAGACATAGCAATCAGAGCATGAGGTCAATAACACTCGAGTAAAAAATCCGGAAAAGAATAGTATACCGTTATTACCAAAAAATAAACATGCATTGCAAAAACACATGTGAACATGCTACAAAGTAAACCTTGTTGATGCGTGTTAGTAATTTCATTTCATCGTGCCTCAAAAAGTTGTAACTCTGTTGCCCTGCTCTCCTTCCTACCATTGAGTAATTAAATAGTAATTAAATTGAATGCGTTTTAATTCCCTTTTATTACTGTTTAATTTTAGTTGCAATGCTATGAGGTTAAATTTTATTTACACTTATATGTATCATGAATATTGCTGGGCCAAGTGTGAGGTTGAGCGCTCTATAACCGGTTTAAACCCCTTGTGCTTAGCATTGATCGTTCCAAGGCGGTGACCCCAGCTTTATTTTACTATGTTGTTTCGTTTTGTGCCGTAATGTACCGTTTTGGCAATTGGTTCCTTGCCATAAATAAAGGACCACGAAGGTGTGTATGATAGAAATGCAGTACTGCTGCAGCTTCTGGAGTTTCACTTCTTTATATTGTATGTTTATAGAGTAGTTTATATTGATATGTGAAGAATATACTGGTGCTATTATTTTGTGTTTGGGGCAGAGTTAGATCTATGCAAACCGAATTTACATTTTTATGTTAATGTGGAAAGGACAGACAATGAATCGTGCCTCTTTATTAGTTTTCGCGAAGATTTTTTGTAAACGGGAGCTACTTTTAAAAACAAAAGGAACAACAAAAAAGACCTGGTTATACCAGTAATGAATTTATGTGTACTGTAACTATCAGCATTGCATGCATATTATTAATTTAACTTATGTTACGCATTCATCTATGATAATCAATAATGGATTCTTGAATTTCCTCTAATTATGTTTTAAATAATATTGTATAATATGTGGTCATACATATTGAGTTAATATTTTTTTTTTCACTGTTGTTTTCAAACGTACAGAAGATTCTATGCTTTTCGTTATATTGTGCACCGACCTTGAATATTTTTTTGAATTATCACGGAATTGTAACTAGGGTGCTAAAAGTTCTTCATTCGTTTAAAGACGTGATATTGATTATTTTAATTGATATGTATTATCATCTGTTAAAATAGATTGCATATCTTGCTACATCGTCGAACCTGGCTAATAGAAGGAGGTTCCCCAAGTTATACCGACTATCAGCTACTGAACGTGTAGGTTCTGCTCTTGTGCAACTGTTAGCAACCTTCAACTGGAGTCGTATAGCGATTATACAGGAAGAGGACGAAGACTTGTCAATGGTAGCGGACTTTAATTATAATACCCGCAGGTAGNGGGGGGGGGTATTTAAGTCGATATGTCCCTATTCCGTCTGTATGTCGATTTCGCTGCCTGTCCTAGGCAATTAACAAATTAAAGATCGCGCGCATTTGTCCTCGTTTTTTTGTTGTGAGAACTTTCTACCCCGCGAATATTAGTGATTTTTACAGTAGCTCTAAATGTTGATGTCTCCATATGATAAGAAGTAAGAAAGGTTTATCCTGTTTTGTATATTGAGGTCTAAGTCAAGTAATTATTTGAAAATAATGCTTTAGAAATGGTTTCTTATGTACATCTTAGAAACCAAAATATAATAATAAAAAAAACACTTTACAATTCGACAAATTATAAAGAGGTGTTGATTATTGATCACATTGTTTCTTAACACATGATATCATGTGATCCTTTTTTGGGGATTACGTCGATTAATAATATGCTATTCTACCAAATGTACGGTAAAGTAAATATATTATTCGAACCTAGACCTATTGAACGTTAACATATTTAAATGATCAAACACATTAGGTAGTGAAAAAAAGTATCATGTCTATCATAGTTTCATCACGTGTTTCATTATTTCCGGTGGACTTGGATTTGGATGTAATTAGTGTGCCCACTGCTTAACTGAATTTATTCTTTCAACACCCCTTTCGACTTCCAGGTGTACACAAAAAATGTCCCTATTTTACCAATCTAACTTTATTCTTCACAAACAAAGCTTTTCTCCGAATGTTAACAAAAACTTATATAACTCAATCATTCAAATTATTTGCTCTCTTTAGACTATAAACGACTTGATGGAGGAACTCAAGGTTACGAAAGTAGATGTTATTGCCCGAAATTCCATAACTGTGGGCTCGAATCCAGTGCTGCAGCAATTGACGGTATTGAAGGTAAACATATCTATAATCTTTTATTTGTATTAAGATCTATCGAGAAGAGAATGGGTAACTTGGAGAAAGATATGAATAAACTTTGGGCTGCTCTAGAAGATCGAGTCAGGAAGGTAGACGAGCGCTTGACACGTATTGAGGACAAGGTGGACGGGGCGGACATCTACGCGGCGCAGCTGTCGGAGCGGGTACAGGAACTGGAGAAGCAGGCGGACATCCACGCGGCGCAGCTGTCGGAGCGGGTACAGGAACTGGAGAAGCAAAGGGATACACTGCGTGACAACGTAACATACATCCAGTCGCAGTCTATGCGCAACAATTTGATATTTACCGGGGTATTGGAGGACAATTCGAATGGAAGCCAGCCATCGGAAACGACAGAGAAGAGGCTTCGCCAGCACCTCCATGACGCCTGTAAGGTAGCTCGTGACGTTGCGGATTCCCTTAAGTTCGAAAGGGTGCACCGTTCACCGGGTTCACCAATTTGTGGCAAGGTCAGAAATATAGTGGCAAAATTTACCTATTTCAAGGACAGAGAGAGCGTTCGAAAGTGCTGGAAAGAGTTAGATGGGACTGTGCACCGTGTTTTCGAACAATTTCCACAAGACGTCATCGAAAAACGGCGTAAATTAGTGCCTAAGATGAAGGAGGCAAGGCGACAGGGTAAGCGAGCGTACCTGGTATTCGATACCCTTTACATCGACGGAAACGCGGTGCGAGCGTAGGGGTACGAAGGCAGTGAGATATCCATACTATCATGGAATGTACATGGACTGAGTGAATGTAAAAATCTAGTGCTGAGTTTGTAAATATTTTATGTTCTTCCGATATATGTTTCTTATTTGAATCATGGACCAAAGCTTCTAGTAACATTACAATCAATGGCTATCAATCTTTTAACTTTTTTAGAAAATTGCAACACAGGAATGCACGGCGATGCAGCGGTGGAATTGTTATTTATTTTAAAGACCATCTGAAAGATGGCATCGAAATTGTTCGTAACCATCACGACACTATTATTTGGTTAAAACTTAAACATGATTTTTTTAATACTGCTAATGATATGTATATATGTGGAAGCTATGTATGGGGAGAAGATTCTCCAGTTTATAATACCATTAACGTGGATCTTTTTGATATTTTAGAAAATGATGTTTCATATTATTCTGAACTTGGTAGTGTCTTTGTTACAGGAGATCTGAATAGTAGAACCAGTAATAAATGTGATTTTATTGTATATGACTCAATTAATACTGTACTTGACGATTTTGACTATATACCAGATCACTCCTCAGTTAGGGCCTCTATTGATACAATACACAATAATCATGGGATTAAATTGCTCGATTTATGTAAATCAACCACTTTACGTATTGTCAATGGAAGAATAGGTGATAGTTGTAAACAAACATTCTTTTCAAGTAACGGTTCATCTGTCATTGACTACTTATTGACCAATGAATGCAACTTTCCATTGTTATCACAATTTACTGTTGGCGAATTTAATGAGTGGAGTGATCACGCTCCGTTGCACTTTTCATTGTTTGGTAATAATTGTCTACCTAGTTACGAGACATTCACCGATGTCAAATATAAATGGGACAGTTCGCGTAGAGATGAATTTCGCTCAAGAATTATTTCGAAACTTCCTATTTTTAATGATATTGTTAGAAGTATTGATAATTCGAACCAATTGTCAATTAACTCCATTATAGATAAATTCACAGCCACAATTCGCAGTGAAGCGGATGAGCTATTCTCAAAATCGTACAAGTACAGTAATAAACCTTCATTCAATACTGACAGTAGTTTAAAGCATGCAGATTGGTTTGACAACGAATGTATTACTGCACGAAATCACTACCATGACGCTTTAAAATATTTTAACCTTAACATGACCGATTTAAATAGAAAAGTGTTGTGCGAAAACAAAAGTGTTTATAAGAAACTAATTATGAAAAAGAAAAATATTGCATATCAGCGTAAAATGGCGGAAATTGAAAGTTTGAAAAGTAAAAAGCCGAAAGATTTTTGGAAACTTTTCAAATCAAAAAATAAAAGCAATTGCAATAAAATTCCATTAGATGTATTTAAAGAGTATTTTGAAAATTTAAGTAATACTAATTCGGACAATCATAATGCACAGGCAGAATTTTTTTGTTCGAACAATGACTTTGACATTGAAAATTGTACTTTTCCAGAATTAGACCAACCAATAACGGTAAATGAGGTATTAAATGCATGTAAACACTTGAAGCGTAATAAAGCGTCTGGTGGTGACTGTATTTTAAACGAATACTTTATTGAGTGCGTTGATATCTTATCCACTCATTTGTGTGATGTTTTTAATAGTATTTTAACCTCGGGCTATTTTCCTGAAAAGTGGACAGAGGGTATAATTATACCATTGCATAAAAAAGGCCCTGAGGACGATGTGAATAATTATAGAGGAATAACCCTTGTTAGCTGTTTTTCTAAGCTATTTACAACTATTTTAAACAAGCGCATTGAATTATTTTGCGAAAATAATGCTAAAATTTCGGATGCACAATTCGGATTTAGAAAGGGTTGTTCAACCGTTGATGCCATATATATTCTTATGTCAGTTGTACAACATTTTTTAAATGAAAATAAGCGTCTTTATGTTGTTTACGTTGATATGCTTAAATGTTTTGATAGCATATACCGCAATGCATTATGGCTAAAAATGTACAAATCCGGTATACAAGGCAACATATTACGAATAATTAAAAATATGTATGAAAATGTCAAATCATGTGTAAAAGCATGCTCGACATACTCTGAATACTTTAGCTACGCCGTTGGTTTACGGCAAGGGGAGGTAATGTCTCCTATTCTATTTTCATTGTTTGTTGAGGACTTAGAACTTTTTTTACAAGATAGTGTTCATTCTGGTTTAAATATAGAAGATATAATTTTAATTTTACTGTTGTTTGCAGACGATATGGCGATTTTGGGTAAATCACCCGAAGAAATACAATCTCATTTAGACAACCTTTACCTTTATTGTAACTCATGGGGACTTAATGTTAATACTAGCAAAACAAAAATAATGGTTTTTCGGAAAAGGGGTAGAATTCGCCGAGATGAGATATGGACATATAATGGGGAAACTATAGAAGTCGTCGATAATTTTAACTATTTGGGTACTGTTATTAATTATACTGGTAGTTTTATATTAAACCAGGAGCAGTTAGTAGGTAAAGCTCTTAAGGCTATGAATACTTTGCTTTATAAATGCAAACAGTATGATCTTAAACCTAGAATATTGTGTCAATTGTTTGATGCCTTTGTTGGCTCTATTTTAAATTATGCATCAGAGATATGGGGTTTTAATAAATTCAAAGATATTGAACGCATTCACTTAAAATTTTGTAAAAGGTTGTTAAATGTTAAAAGCAATACATGTAATGCAACGGTGTATGGTGAATTAGGTAGACACCCACAGTATGTAAATAGATATGTTCGTATTGTAAAATATTGGCTTAAAGTTGTTAATAGTGAAAACATTATCATAAAAACTGTGTATAACCAGGAGATAAATGATTGTGATAAAGGGTATAAAAATTGGGTTTCGAATGTGAAAAAGTTATTAAATGATTATGGATTTTCATATATATTCGAAAATGCAAATATGATTAATGCAAAGTCGTTTTTATGTGAATTAAAATGTAGAATTGTAGATGCTTTTAAACAAGAATGGTTTGGCAATATGAACGATAGTTCTGTTTTAGATATGTATAGAATATTCAAAACAACTCTTGAATACGAAACTTACTTAGATTTACTGCCAAAGAGTTTGCGTACATACTTTGTTAAACTAAGGGCTTCTGCCCACCCTTTGAGAATTCAAACTGGAAGATACGCACGTAATAATATTCCCCGTAATGAAAGATATTGTCAATGTTGTGATCAAAGGGACATAGAGGATGAATTCCACTTTATATGTAAATGTCCATGTTTCCGCCAATTAAGACAAAAATATATAAAAATTGTTTACTATGTGAATCCATCAGTTTTTAAGTTCCATACTTTATTGAACTCAACTTGTAAAATTGAAATTATAAATTTGTGTAAATATATGAAGGAAGCTCTAGCCGTAAGATATTCTATCACAAATAATATTGTCAACAAAAAACTAAAGTAGTAACTTACTGCTAGTAAATCGATATATATTTTACTATGGTAATGTAAAGTCGTTCTTCTTTGTTAAATATACTTTGTCTCAAATTGTTATATTACACTATATATTGGATCTCCATAGGGAGGAAATTATTAACACTTATAAAAGTTACATAATAAGTTACATAAGTTATATTACATTTTGTATTTTGTTATAACTCATACGTTGTAATATATAGACACATGACAATATTTTGTATTATATTTTGTGTATTTAGACGATGTACATTTGGATAAGTCTTAATAAACTGTCTGTTCTGTTCTGTTCTGTATTAAAGTATACAGCTGACTTGCGAAAGTTGTGATTTTTTTTACCAATACACCTGGGTGTTAACATTATTCATTTTTAGTTGCAGAAACAAACCTTAGCAAGATGGTTTGTGTCCTTTGTTTTTATGTGAAAGTGTTAATGCATACCGCTCAAAACGAATTACGCTATCATCGCATTTCTTTAAAAAAGAGATTGAAGTTAGAAATAGCAAAAACAAAACAAATATTTTGATTATTTTGTTTCACACACGAAACAACAATTTGTAATTACAACTAGCATCCTGTAACATTTGGTTGCATTATCCTAGATGCCGTCATACATGCCCCTAATGTTTCCATTATCGACAGATAGCTAGATGCTCTAGCAGAGCTGAAGCCAGTAGTCATTTGCGCACCTTCTTGCTAGTCTCTGAACTGTACTCTTGGCAGATATGTACGCTTGCAGGTTCCTATGGCTGTGGGAGCGCTATTAGATGTTCAGCGTTCTTCAACGGCTGGGCTGAGTGTGTGGGAGAAAGCCTCAAACCAGTCCCTTTTTTGTTCTGCCTCTTACCAAAGACTTTCGTAGCAGTGTTATGTACTGTGTCCCTGATGTGATGTCATCGCTCTTTGGCTGTGCCATCAGGCCTGGAGCGGTGAACCTTCTTCGGTTGAAGTCTCATCTTGCAGCAAACCAGCGAGTGATTGGTGTCGCAGTCAGCGCTGTGAAAGGTGCGGGTAAGGAAGACACATTTCATGGCAGATCGCCTGGTAATGATCAGGTCAAGCTGGTGCCAGTGTTTGGATCGAGGGTGTTTCCAAGATTCTTTATGCTGTAGTTTGGTCTCGAAGAAGGAGTTAGTGATGCTGAGATCATGGTAAGAGTTGCTGCCCATTCTCATTTATCTTTCCAACGCCGAATTATCCAAGACATGGGGACCAAGCGTTGTGGTACGCGCCCACTCTGGCATTGAAGTCACCCAGGAGCACTAGGTGCTCTTCTTTGGCGATCCTGTTGTTAATCGAGTCTAGCTGGCTGTAGAATTCTTCCTTGGAATCCTTGGTGGTGCTTAGTGTTGGTGCATAGACACTGACCAGGTTGACTGGCCTAGAGGTGGTGTGGAGACGGAGTGATAAAAGCCTTTCAGATCCTTGTTGACATTGTTCAATCATACCATACCCAGCAGAAGATTCCGGACTGCGAAAATACCGCCATACTCCCTGGTGTCCTCCGCACTCTTCGCTTGCCAGAGAAATGTAAATTATTTTTCTCTAAGGGTTCCAGAATCAGAAAGCCGCGTCTCCTGCAGTTTAGCAATGTCGACCTGGAGTCTCACAAGCTCATCGTTAGTAACTGAGGTATTTCGGGCATCACTGCTGGTCTGGAGGTCATCGCATAGTCCTGGAGACAGTGATCGTACATTCCAGGTGCCCAGTTTGAGGGCAGGGATCCACCCTTTTGTTTTATATCTGTTATAACAATATAGTTTGTGCGCGTATTCTGATGACCAAGCCTTTAATTTGCTTTGGCCTCATAGCATAACGGTAAATTATCTCGCATGTACTCTTTTGTGAACATAAACTACATGATTGTACGTTGTTATGGAAGGGACTTGTCTTTCCTTGCACATGTACAGGTTTTGCGTTTTATAACGAGCGTACGCGCAAATTGTTATCTGCGACCTGATAACACTTAACGTGTACATAGTCGTCTCGTTCGTACATACAATTCTTTGCGTGTGTAAGTACAAGTTTGTACGTGTACACGTGCAGTGTTTTACGTGATCATATGTACGAGGTTTTACGTACACATGTTCTCCATTTACCGAAGCCAGAAGAGTTAATCATCGGTGAGATATGCACGTAAGCACGTACATTAGTATACGTTCGCACGTAAATACTTGTTATCACGAGGAAAAAAACATATTCGTATGTAACTTTCAGGCAACCGTTGATATGTGCTTTTTTGTTTTGATTTATTTTACAGAAACTGGATGCACGTATCATTGTTGTGAGTGCTTTTCAAAACACAACTATGGAAATCATATGCTATGTAAGTTCTAGATTAATCACCTAAAACCCATGTAACATTTTGGCCTATGATACAAGTGAGTTCATGACTCGTTAGACAAATGATGAAGACCGTTCGAACAAAGCTACACACGCTAACATCAAAGAAGAAATGTGTTCATGAACAAGTTGTATTTTTCTTCGTATTTTGACGCTAAGCATTCAGTTAGCAAACGATGAATACACGCGAGTTAAACTACATAGTCGGAGTAGATTACGTATATGTTGATTAAAAAACTGAGATTAACTGCCATAGAACCGCATACGTTTATCACAAGCTGTCAATGGCTACTGATGTGTGTATTGGCAACTATATTTATAAGTGTTCACACGAAACACGTTGTCAACGCACATAATAGTGTAAAGGGGTTTTTATCGTGCAATAATAATAATTATGGTTCAGCATTACATGCAAATATACTTTAGCTAAAAAAGCGGCAACATCATAGATGGCATGTGGCAGAAGACAGAACAAAGCTTAATAATACGTTTAAAACAAATTAATGCACCTGCAACATACTAATTAAACTTTGTGCACTTACGTATACATTTGTATATGCCAAACTTGATGTCATTATTTCATTATTCAATACTATTACCATGTATGTTATTTAATTAACTTAGGCAAACAAGCTCGCAATATACGGGAAACAGTTTGTTTGGATATTCACGGAAACATATTCAAATGAGTTCTGGAAGGTTGGCGATGTCAATTGCACAGAAGAAGAAATGCAAAAGGCGGTGGAAGGGGCGTTTTTCTGTAACACTGTGAATCATAATCCCTTTGAAGAATTGGGAATAGCGAACATCACATGTGAGGAGAATCGCTTAAGATTAGAATATCGATAAGCAGCTTTAAGTATATAAAACACTTAACAAAATCAACCAAAATGTGTATTATTATATTGATTTTTCTTATAAAATTAATCAATGACCAATTTGATTTATTTTGCAAATAAACAATAAAATGAAATTGTTCATAACGCTATATTACAAACATTACATAAACTCAAACTATGTTTGAAAATACTGAATGTGTTTTACTAAATAATGTCATTTTTATTTGTATGATGCCAAGTTACCAAAATGACCAATTTTGTTTTGTCATTAAACACACTGCAGCCAAAAAGGTCCAAAATGTAATTTTGTATGCATCAGATACAATTATTCATATCGGAAAGCGAGATTTATTCATTGCTAAAACAGTAGAATATATTGTCGAACAATGTCATTTTCTTAATCGTACGTTTGTTTTTATTGTTAAAGACTCGGACCTTATCACAGATATTCGCCATCGCGCTAATGTATCAGAATCCGAACCATTCGACTACGCCGTTGGCAAGTGCTACGACCATGTATGGGTTGCAGCTTTGGCGTTGAACTGTTCTATAAACACAATGGTTACATTGAAAAGTAAGTTCACTCAACAATACATGCTTATTAAAAACATATATTTAAAACGTTTGCACATGCATTCGAATTTCGTAATATTATATTGATCATATTGATTTAAGTGTTACTAAAAATACTCTACTAATGCACTCAGAAAATGTATGACAATATAAATATATAAGTATAATATAAACGATTACAGCTATGTTATAATGGCAGACCATATTTTATGAAGCTTTAAATATTGGTTGTTGCAAAATTGCTTATTACTATTTAGCTCAAATGTTATGTTTACATTTCGAGGTCAAAGTTTAATAATTCAGATCCTCCGGATTGTTACTTTTAGTTAATAAGATATTGTTAAGATAACTTGCCACAAATAATCAACGTGTTGCATTGGCATCAACGTCTCTAGCGCAAATTCAAGTCACAATAAGAGGTGAAATATCAAATATGACATCTGTGTTTAAAGGGACTGTAAACTACGAATGACGAAAAAAGAAAGTTCTTAAATACCGTATTTTTTTAACAGTTATTAGTTTATATTGATTAAAATATCACGACTGTTATATAACATTACTTGAAAAAAGCAGTTTTTTTATTTTTACTTTATTTTTGTATGTATTTATTTTTACTGGGTATGCATACCAGGTAACTACCAGTTAACTATAAATAACGCAAGTAGATTGATCATCATCGTCACGTGGTAAACCCAGGAATGCAAATTGTGCGTGCGTAGTGAATTGTATATACTGTATATATAAAATGATCAATCTACTTGCGTTATTTATAATGTGTATATCGTTATGTCACCTATTTTCGCGATGTAATTTCGATTTCAAATCGCGAAATTTTATTACCGAATGTACTGAAAATATGAATTTTTTCAAGTAAACTAATATACCAGTCGTGATATTTTAATCAATATAAACTAATAATGGTAAAAAATACGGTATTTTAGAACTTTTCATTTTTTGTCATTCGTGGTTTACATTCCCTTTAAGCATGTATCGTGACCTTTGACAAATCTTTATTATTTGACCTAAGCTAATACAAAGTTTTTCTAGTAACTTTGCTAATTTAATCCGAACATTTAGTTTAAAGTGGAAAGTTGGATATACACCTTACCAACTGTCCATTTGTCCAAATATTATACAATCAGTACTGCGTTCTAACACATATAGTATGTACTATAAAAATCATGTTTTCGTGTTTCTATAGCAAGCAAATGGGCAACATATCATTGCTTATGTCTAAAATGGAGATTGCTATGAGTTAAATTACTGTGCATATGTTTATGTGAATGTGTGCTTACATCAATGCGTAATAGTTGAAACTACCGTTTCAAAATCTGGCATTCCAGTTGATAGAATATATCAGCTTCACATGCCAGATCAAGCATGTATTCGCATTAATTACGGAACTTCATCTGGAAAAGTGTACATCAGCAAAATTAATTTCCTATTTCTTTCAGAACCGATACTTGGCGGAAATGTAATTTCCGACTGCATTGACATGTTAGATTTTGTCGGGACGTCAGGTAGAATACGGTTTGAAGATGGCGCTCTAAATCCACTTGTCAAACTGCAACGCATCCAAGGTAATGGTACCTTATAAACATACAAAATGCATGTGTTCTTTAAAGAAATTGCCATATGTTGTAAGTGCTTGAAAGTAAACTGCCAGGTCAAAACCAATAACACAATTATGGCGAATGAACTTATTTCCTGTAAAATAGATGTTTTAATGAAGGAAAATTAACGTAAAATAAAGTCGATATACTGACTGTGTGATGACACAAGAGTTGGATTTAGGAAATTTGATTAAAAATGTGTAAACGTTTATATAATTTTACAGATGCGAAGACAAAAGTGGTGGCATATTTTAGGCAGGATTATCGCCCATATTCTCGTTATGAGTGGATAGAGGGAGCACTTATTTGGGAAGGTCAGACCCACGTGCATCTTTTAAACCTTTAAAGTAAAACAAATTAACAATCTGAATACATAACCAACATGGTCGCATTTGTCCAGTATATTATCATATTAAAATGCTATTGTTTTTATTCAATATATAATGAATTATTCGTCTTCATTGCCAGTATACATGTATATCCAAAATGTCACATAAGTTATTCCGCTATTGAATATTTTTCATCAAACTTAAACCATAAAAATTGCTTTTGTGAAACATATGTTTATATGAATCATTGACATTTTAACGATAAGATCACACATTTTGTCGTTGTTTTTTTTTCAGATAATTTCATCCCACTTGATTCTGCTCTTATAATGCGCAAAGAGAAATCCGTCCCAATGGCAATATACTTGACTATGTGCGTATTAGCTGGTGTTGGAATACTTGTCACAATCATTTGCTTCGTTTTCAATGTTGTTTGGAGAGAACACAGGTAGAATGTTTACAGATTAAGCTTTAAATTGACAGTTTAATGAAACATACGTTATAGTTATAGTTAGAACTGTATCGTCTGCGTCTGTTTTACTGTAGCTGTTTGGTAAAATGTTTCGATTATCCATTTTTGTAACACTCATATGCTTTGTGCAAAAGTGCAAATTATCAATACCTTTTGGCCATTTCACAAGGACTATAAAATTAATATATCCTGTTAATATTATGACTTTAGTATAAATATTACCACATTTTATGCAACTCATTATATTTTGCAGGATAGTGAAAATGTCATCACCAAACATAAACAATATTTTACTTGTCGGCTGTTTACTACTGTATGTTACTGTAGTTATCAAGACAACGGCACCGACAAGCACAGAAATATGTGCGGTAAGCTAAATATATTACAATAGTATTGTTTTCTGCGGATAAAAGAGCAAATTATTCGTCTCACGTGTAATTATATATTTCTTGTTTTTAATTTAGGGTTTTGGACAGCAAAAAGCGAAACATATTATCATATAATGGTTGTAAGTAAGCACCAATACTGCAAGTCTTGCGATGTATTCAGCTTAGTAACACCTTTTAATAATTTATGTTAAAATGATATGTAATGTTGTTTTTAATTCAAAACGAGTTTTGCCTTGGGCATAGTACTTTTTGTTGTTTTTTTTTTCATTCAGTTGCGGTTGTTTTGCGTTTGGATTGGATTCGCCACCACATTTGGTCCCATGCTTTCCAAGACATGGATTGTGTACAGAATATTCCCAAATAAACAAATAACAATGGTATGTCAAAATGTTTTAATACAATTGTTCCTCGATTTACATAATGTAAAGTGTGTTTGCTAGTTCACCATATTCTTGTAATAACAACATGTGAAATATACATTATAACTTTATATTATAACGATAGATATGTTTAATTAGTATAGAATTTAATACATACTGCTAACTTTTATTCGGCTGTACTGATGTAGTCTATAAGCAACAAACATCTTCTGGTCATCATCGGTATACTGGTTTCCATGGAAACACTTGTGCTGATTGTGTGGGAGATTTACTCACCACATCGAGTGACAGAGCAGCATCTGGAGAATGTATGTTTTAGTTTGATATACACAATTTTCGATTTTGTGTCTAAAGGTAATTGAATAAGTGTTATTAAAATGGTTTTGTTAATTGTATGTTGGACAATGTTTCATCTTTTTTTCTATATAACAAAGGTGACCTTAGACAATGGGGACAAGGTTGTATCGTTTTACCGTGTTTGTGTCTCGGACCACTCCTACTATTTCAACAGGACGCTTCAAATAGTGAATGGTGCTCTTATTGCCCTCGGCGCTTTCTTGGCATGGGAAACCAGACAAGTACGTCACGTGTGTCATCAGTGTCATGCTTTAACTAAAAATGCACCTCAAACGGTACCTAGTGTTTTTTATTAATGTAAAAACGACTGTGTATACTCTTATTCGCCACAATCGTTTTTCTTTTTTTTTAGATATTACGTCTTAGAATTTGTATTACTTTATTTTTTCTGCATTTCATTTAATAAGTAAGTCATTTAGAAATGCCATGTAACTAGAGAAATGCCAAGATTTAATTAGTAGTTTGATATGATGTGCTGCTGCTGTTTGTTCCTACCTTTGACCTATCTGAACTGGTGAACACCAACAGAGTAAAATTATGTTAAATACGTTGCTTGCAAATATAAAATGGAAAAGAAAATATAAATTTTTCACCAATTTAAGATTTTAATCTACATTTCATTTTTTTTATTATATCTTATTCATACAATTTGTTCTCGGTATATACATATTAGGTGCAGATACAAGCCCTAAACGACTCAAAGATGATCGGTATATGTATGTACAACTTGGTCATTCTGAGTGCTGTGGGTCTGTTTCTGTCGCTGATACTTGGGGAAAAACCGATTGAACTACTTGGAGTTACTTCCGTGTGCCTTTTCGTCGGAACTCTCGTCTCGGAGATGTTGATATTCCTCCCAAAGGTACCACTGTATTTAATAAAGGAATTCAATAACTTAGTTATATATGACTATTAATTATTATTATCGCCTATAACAACATCTTGGTATTTTCATCATTCATAATATACGTGTTTATTCTTCTATGTGGCATTTAACAGATGTTTGCTGTTTACCGGAAACCTATTGCAAACCCTCTACATTTGACAACCTTGAATAAACTAGAATCCTCGACATCTTCGAAAATTAAAACAACCGAATTAAATGAGGCACCATTCGCTCAGGACAACACAAATTAAACTTACGACGAGATCGGATTAACAGAACACATTAAATGAAGACCTGATTGGAAACATATTACAAAATGAACCGTCGACGAGATTGGACTTACAGCCCAAATTTAACTTACGGCGAGTTGCGATTGCCATTACACATTGAACAGACTACGAAATGACATACACATCACAAATGTTACTTACGACGAGATAGACTTTAATTATACAAACTGAACATGAGGTGGGATTTGATTAACAACACAAATTGAAAGTAAAAAAGATTGGTTTGACAGCAAACATGTATAGTTATTATAAGTTATGCTTGTTAAGTGTTATTGGCTGTTAAAGATTTAATTATTTTAACAATTAACATGAAATATTTTATGAAGCTTAAAAAAGACATACACAACCATCCAATGTAATTTGGACTATCAAAATGTTTATTGCTATGGAGTTTGAATTTTTCCCATAAAAGACGAAATAGTGGATACTCGTTTTGTTTCATTTCATCTTGCCTCAGAAATTTTAAAATTATGATGCTCTCGTCTATATCCTTCTTAAAATAGAAGTTCAATTGTGATGCTATAATGTTATTTTTATTTACACTTGAAAGCTTTGCTTGGCCAAGTGTTAGGTTTGGGGCTCATTCAACTCGGTTTAAGGCCACATTGTTGGCATTTACCGTTTCTATGTGGGGAACCAAATTGTATTATTTTGTGTGTGTTTGTTGTGCACTTGTGTACTTTTTGTAGTGCATTTGGTTCTCAAAAGGTTTCTCAACTGCTGGTACAGCTACAAATATCTCGTTATATATGTTATTATTTCACATTGTTATGGATACATTACTCATATAATGTTTTTTTTTTAGCTTATAGAGTCTGTTTAATACAAAAAAAAAACATCCCGCCGTGTGTGTAACAAATTTATCCGTGATGACAGCCGTTCGGTAACTCAATTAATAATGGCCAACTGTAAGCATCTGCTTATTTCTTCTAGAAATAAACTCACAAAAGATGTATTAACATAGTGTTATAAACAATCATAAATAGTCGCAGTAATATTATACTTAGGCTGACTTGTATGAGGCTCCTTTATGTGTCCCGAAAAGATTGCCATTTTTGCTTTGAGACTATCAAAAGTTGAAATTTGAAGTATGGCATTTCTTCTACTAACACATATTAAATGTTTGTGGGTCTATGTGCTAAGATGTAAACCGAGGTATTCGCAGTAATCCCTAGTTGCCCGTGTCCGTGACACGCAAACACATGCATATGCAACGAAATTAGATTTTGCCGAGGTACCTTGATAGCGTATGTAAGAGGTACACAAAGAAACCCCTGCGCATACCGGTAATCCATCTAAGACTTTGTTTGTACAAAATAACGACGGTTATGATAGCTGGGTATGTAGCGATGATCTGGTTACATCTTTTGAAGGGGTTCTGAGCATGAATACCACGTATATATTTAGGATATACAATGTAATGATAATATATAATAAGCAGTTTAAATACGTTCAAGATGCACGTATAACATGTGTTGGTCTTTAATGTATGGGCGTAGTTGTAGGGAGGTCGTTAGACTAGGAAGTCTTCCTAATAATGCTTCCCCGTTCTCAATCTGGAATCGCTTTTATGCTTACGTCATTACTAAAACATGTTAAAGACAGTAATATGTTGATATCTGGAATATGCTGGATGTTCATACTCGTTTTAAGTGATAAACGCGCATGGTCTACATTCATTTTACATTTCAAATGTAAATAAGCATTGCACGAATGGTGAATGGACGTGTGTAATATTTAAACGAGTGAACAGTGATTCTTTTAAACTTGCTCTCCGTAGAAGACGGGTGTTTTAATGCCAGCATTCTGGAATCATTTTGTTACCAATAAACAAGGAATCATCTCACCAAAGTCGCGAGTCAACACGAATACTATTGGAAGTGTAAAATGGTGCGCCTACATTAAAATTTAATTGCGTTAACAATTACCTACATAAGAGCCTTGCGGCGGTCGAAGAGTACATATAGTTTATTTGCATAGTACATTATTCTCAAAGTACGTGATACTGATATGATTCGCAAAATGTATAATAATTGTTGTATAGATATATTGTTTGTACATTTTATTACCGGAACCTGTTCCTTTTCTCTCTACTTTCTTAGCCAAATCTAAACAAAGACAAACAAAAAATCCCCATGCATTATTTACGATAGTGAGCGGACGCTAAATGATCTTTACGAACGTTTGCGTATGCATGGTAGCAATCATCGTCGGATACCCACGTTCGACCCATTCCGCTAC
>VMBQ01006315.1:18946-45457 GCA_007657795.1 Dreissena rostriformis | reverse complement strand
GTACCTTTAAAGAGGGGGGGGGGGGTTATAATAACAATATTACATTGACAATAATTGATGTTCAAGCTCATTTCTTATTAAAAAGAGCACAATGTGCTATGACATCTAGAATAAGACAATGTTACAATAGGTTATTAGGGTGTTGCTAGACCCTTTGCTAAACAAGTAAACAAAGATCTGGTAACATAATACTCAGAAAATAGCTTGGTTCACCAATCCACTACAATTTTCTTTAAATCAAACCAAAACTACTAGATTGCTTGTTCAATGCGCACTGCATAGAAATACTAAAATAAAGTTATAAATAAAAACTGTATAACCAAATTGCGTACAATACATGACGTATAATCAAAATATCTCACTGTTTAACAAATACACAAGAACATTATATCAGTTTATTTTTTTTTATATATGTACGTTTTACCATCAGAAAAAAATAAATAGAATGAGACTAGTAAACAATATTAATCATTTAACAAATACGAATAATTTATATACATGGCATAATCTGGCAAGTGTTATATAACTGTCCGGAAAAGCTGAAGTATGCCCAAATGTGACCTTTGACCACTTAATAAACTTTGACCTTTGAGCTGACGCATGGTTAACATTTGAGCTACATTATTTTATAATTGTACGATGAAATAATAAGTTAAAATCCAAACAAGCTCGAACGGAACAACACACTAATGAACGCACACACATCCCTCAATCATTGTGACAGCTTTATCGAGATTACCGATAGAAAATGTTGGCTTCCAGCGTTATAAATTAAACAAGTTATGTGTCCATAAAGCACAGATTCTCCCTCATTCAACTTTTGTCTCAAAACTCAACCTTGATCTAAAAGTCATGCAGGTAGACTCACAAACCAAAAATTAGGTAAATATCTGAAAGGGTTTTGCAAACAAATCCTGAATAGTGTTATTTTACAGAAAATTGTTAAGTCCAAGGCCCATCACATTTTCAAAAAAAAAATGGACCAGAGCAAAACTTAAACTTGATCTGTAGGTCATGTAGGTAGATTCACACACTAAAAATAACTTAAGGTCAGTATCTGAAAGCGTTTCAGAAAAAAAACACAACAGAAAAGTACTATTTTAAAGAAAATTGCTAAATCCAAGGCCCATTACTTCGTCAAAAATCAATGGACCGGAACGAAACTCAAACTTGATCTGTAACTCATGCAGGTAGACTCATACCAAAAATCAGGTAAATATCTCAAAGCGTTAAGGAAAAAGCTCCGGAAAAGGAATGCCGAACGGACAGACAGACAGTCTGACTGCTATATTCCACCATACTGGGGGCATACAAAATTCAATCCGTAATGAATGAGAAGAACTATTGTTAAAAATAACTGGACCAGGACCATATGGCTCATAACCTCCGCAAAATTAAAAAGTCATGTGTTATCTCTTGGTTTGTGCTGACTCGTTTCTCCTTGAAAACAATCTGTAAAAGTTCACTTTGAGTGCTGGCCACAGAAGACTTATATTCTTTGTATACCAGTCTCTGAAACAGACAACACATTAACCAAGGTAAGACATCATGACAAAACAAAGTACTTTAAATATATATATAACATTACTTATTAATACTCAATACCAGTAAAAAACAAGCAAATTCGTAGAATTGATATCCCCCGCAACATATGCTTTGTTTGAGGATGGGTGCAAATCGGACGGACGAACATACTGACAGATGGACGGACGGAGGACAATAACTCAAAACTAAGACAGAGGAAGGTTCTTGAGCCTTCAATATTTATTTAGGTGAATTAAAAAGTTGTGCGTTTTCCACAAAAACATTCAATGTTAATATACACTAAATTTAACAGATGGTGTACAATGCCATTTGGCGTGCATCATCCTCTTATCCATATATATACTTATATCAAGTTTCAATGAAATCCGTCAATGCCATTTGGCGTGCATCATCCTCTTATCCATATATATACTTATATCAAGTTTCAATGAAATCCGTCAAAGCACTTCCAAGATATGGCTCCGGACACAAAAGTGCCGGACGGACGGCCGGACAGCCGGACGGACGGACAACGCCAAAACAATATCCCTCCGCCTCTGGCGGAGGATATATACTCATACAAAGTTTCAATGAAATCCGCCAAAGCACTTCCAAGATATGGCTCCGGACACAAAAGTGCCTATAGTAAAAAGCATTTTTTCAAGATATAAAGGGCCATAACTCTGTTTTTAACAGATGGTGTACAATGCCATTTGGCGTGCATCATCCTCTTATGCGTATATATACTCGAACAAAGTTTCAATGAAATCCGCCAAAGCACTTCCAAGATATGGTTCCGGACACAAAAGTGCCTATAGTAAAAAGCATTTTTTTCAAGATATAAAGGGCCATAACTCTGTTTTTAACAGATGGTGTACAATGCCATTTGGCGTGCATCATCCTCTTATGCGTATATATACTTGTACCAAGTTTCAATGAAATCCGCCAAAGGACTTCCAAGATATGGTGCCGGACCGATGAACGGATGGATGGACGGACAGCCGGACGGACAACACCAAAACAATATCCCTCCGCCTCTGGCGGGGGATAACAAGGGAGACATCCATTTTCATAAACAACACTGTCCTTTTCAAAATATTACCCATCTTGCTCTCATCAACTATCTGATGTGTGAGGCTGAACACCTTTTACAGCAGAAATATTCAGCTCTTTTAGTCACATAACAAAATCTTTAATTGTTATTTCATTTTACGTAATTGTTCTAACTTAACATAACAGGTAACGGTGTGACAAACCTGGCAAAAATTACGTTAAATAGGAAATTAAGGACAAGTTAATAAGCAATAAACACTGGATAATTATAAAGATCTCCAAAATAAAACATGCTATAGTCAACCAATGGGAAAGACGAAAAAATCTTGTCGGACACGAGGTCCGATAACTTTTAAAATTTGTCGGACCTCGCCAGATTTTATCGGACCTCGTTTTTCTTTACCAAAGAATAGAAAATACCTTTTGTAGAGTTTATTTTTTATTATTATGACGTATACTTATGACGTTAACAATGTTTAACAATTCTAAATACAATAAAATAACAACTTAATGAAAACCCGTTCTATGAAGACATTTGGAAAAACTTGATCTAAAGTAAAGGAAGTCAAGATGGCGACGTTTTTTTTTGTCGGACACGAGGTCCGACAATTTGGGAAATATTATCGGACCTCGTTAAATTTTATCGGATTTGTCCGAGGTCCGATGTCTTTCCCATTGGTTGCTATAGTACATAGTACAATGCTGTTTCTATCTGTCTATGACTTGAGTTCTATGTTTTTGACAACTTCACATGTTCACAATACTACATCCAGGCATTTCCCCAGGAATTTGTCCAGGCACAGCAGCAAAGAAGAGTGGATCTTTTACATCGCGGTTCGATATAATTTGTCAGGTCATTCATGTAGATATATATATGCATAATACGTTATTTACTGTTTGTGGTTGCATCAAGTGTTATATCAATGCGTTAAATATTGTTCAAATAAGACATTATTCCATATAAGTATTTTCAAATGTGTGTAATTAAATGTTTTATATCTGAAACGTATTGCAAAATTTTAATATTCACAGGATGTTAACAAATTCTACCAGCAAATGAACAGTTAATGTATTTCATGTAAATCCTTTGTCCTGGTTAAAAGTGTGCAAAAATTACACTTCATGAACAAGGTTGCGTCATCCTCAGGGAAAGCGTGGAGTTAAATGATTGCTGAATAAAAACTTATTTTCACAGACAGCTTGTGTAAGCACCTATATTTAAACAGCTGATTAGTGCGTTAGTGATGAGATTGGTCGTTAGCAGAATGCAAATAACTGTCCGATCAGAGCTAAAGGCGCTTGTGAAAATTTCAAGCGCTGAATAACCATGAACTGTAAATCAAGCGTCGCGGCAACACTGATTTTCAAGTTAAGGCACAGCGGTTACGCTGCACTTAAACCGACTGGGGAAAAGCCTGTACATCAATAGTACCCACAGTGGTCTGTAATGTGTCTGTAATGTAATGAAGACTTACTTGTTATACTGAATATGTGTTGTATAGTTATCATCTAGAAACTTTTTATAAAAGACAGACAGCTCTTCGGGTGTTACTTTATTGATGTCATCAGCCGCCTCACCCTTCTCAGCCAACTTCTCGTGTATATACTTCTCTTTAAGCTGTAAATAAGTTGTGTTAAAAAAATCTGGTAAGAAAACAAAGCTTGTTAACATTTTGTTGACACTCAAATAAAATTGTTATTATTCACGAACCTGTAACCATTTATTTAAAACAGACACTCATAATAATCACATACATAATTAATTAAAGAAATAGATTATAACTATATGTATTGCCTGAATTATATTTCTGTATGTCCATCGTATACCAGTACAAATGTAAAGAAATGACAAAAAGTATCTAATCTTTTATCACACATAAACAATGAAATATTGGAAAATTTGTTTTTTAATTGATGCTGTTGTATGACCTACTTACAGTGAAAAACCTTTTATTATGTGCTGTCCAGAACTCGTGGTGCCACTTCTGAACGGCCTCTCTTGTAAGTCGGTAGTCCCGCTCTAGCGCCGACTCATCCAGAGGAATGAACAATTTCATCTGACGGATATTGGACACTTTGTCCGCTGGTCCAATCCAGTCAGTCTCTACATGTTCTGGTGGCAATGACTCCACATGCACAGTTTTCTGAAAAATCACGGATTATTTAACATCTAATCATATGTTTATATCCCCATACAAATAATAGTAATAAATTACTAATATACAAACTTTGAAAAGTAATTTTCTACAGGACAATATTATAGATTTTTTTTATAGTTTAGGCCATTCTGTTCTATTTATCCGTAAACCGTAATTCTGCTCATGAAAATTAAACAGAATAAAACATCACCAAAGACAATAAAGAATGGCAATGTCGTAATGGCAATTTAATCAGAATTCAACACTTTTTTAAAACTAATAATGTTACTTTATGCAGTTTTTAAACAATGCTATTCAAAGTCAACATAGCCGAATATCAAACAACGCTTGTAAAACATATACCCGGTATATCAATACAAATGTACTTTGAAAGGGACATTGTCACAAACTGACATATGGAGGACAATTATTTTCATCACAGGTAAAGACAAAAGGATTTGTGTAAAGAAGCAAAATAACACTACAGACATAGAAAATCAAATGTACTATAATTACCATTTGAATAAATCATAAGTTGACATTCATCACATTTTAATGCATTTGTATAGCATTTATTCAACAATGATATAATTCGGAGTGATAACTGATAAGGTTATTTTCATTAAAGTTGTCGACAAGAAGTGGATCAAATATTTCTAGAAAATGTCAAAAGAGGTATGGCTGAATGGGAAACAGCATTAACCTTTTGAATGGGCAGTGAACGGTCTTCTAAGGTTTAAATCAAAGCAGGTGCTTTTTTATATTGTTTCCTTTTTATTACACATAGGCACTTCACTCGGTCTTCAGTTTCTATGGTTACATCTGTTAAACTGTTCACCAAATAACACAAATAATCTGCAAACAAAATCCCTTTACATGCAAGGTTCTAGTTACATATTATGAGAACATAAGTGTTCTCCACCTTTTAACAGGGTCTAAGAAATTGACCGTTCCAATTTACCATGACACTTATGACATTACTATCCACATCGAAAAAAAAACATTTGTAATTGATGTGAAGTGCCAAATTTGCAAAAACATGAACAATTGAAGTTAAGATGACCATAATTTATGATGTTGCACAACAAGCATGAAACAGCTTAAGATTGTGGTTTCAGAGAATAAGATTTTTAAGACAGACACTGCAAGCTATGTACCTGTACATATAAGAAAAGTGGAATTATTAAGAATAATTCACATAATTTACTCATGAAAAGAAAACCGTCAAAGACATTTCAAACACAAATCCTGCAGTAAAACAGCTTATCTTGCCTTGATAAGGTCAAACCTTGAATACAGCTCCATTGTCTGGGACCAACACCTACAAAAAGACGTGGACAAACTTGAAAAAAATCTTAAAACAGGCAGCACCTGTGACTAAGAAGAAAGGGAAAAAAATTGATCTTCTACAAGGTGGTTGAGGGGTTGGTGCCAGCCCTGGAAAGCCATGACTTTCTGTCTCCAGCCTGTCAATCTAAATGTAACGTTACCCCTAAATCTTTCCATGATTACAAGTCTGAATATATTGTTGAAAGATACTCCATAAATAAATCTCAGTGTTTTGTACAAATGCAGTGTACTATTTTGCAACAAAAGAATAATTTTCCCCCAAGGATAATGGAGTGGAATATACTTGAAAATAGTGTTGTGTGCACTCAAACAGTGGACAACTTGGTTACCAGACAACTCGCCCCAGGACAACTCTCCCCAAAACTAGGTCAACTAGCTTGGCCCAAATCTATTGGACAACACTTGCTCCAACCGAAAGACAACTCTCCCCAAATGTATTGACAATCCCCCTTAAATAATTTTGTCATATAAAGAAGAAATTGTATTGAAAATAGGTATAACTATTATAACTATAGTTTTTCGGACACATAAAAAAAGTCATGACCGAAAAATTATATTATAAAAAAATATTCACAATACTGATATTATACCTAATTCACTGGATGTTTCTATATTCATGTGCATTATGCCATAACGTCATCAATAAATAATAGCTTTTGCTTGTTTATACCACATCGTTTAGTATTAATTACTTAAATCTTAAGGATATGTTTGCAATGAATAGAAAATGATTTCATTTTGTTTGACTGTTCTTTTACCGAAAGATATTCCAAAGTTGTACTTTGACAACAGAGTACGATGATAAGCATTTGATAGACTGTAGCAAGATTTTTTACAAACAAACTGTGACATTTTTTATTTCATTGTCGTGAAAACATTAAAATTTGGCACAGTAAAATTTGACAACAATAATGCAAGCAGACGTACGCAAAAAAATCGAAAAAGTAAAGAAGTTGAATGGGAAATTGCATTTTAATAAGGATTATTAGTACATTTCAGCTTCAAATTAGGTTCTCCATCATTTTTCCCCCCGCCAAAGGCGCAGGAATATAGAATTGACATTGCCTGTCTGACAATTTTTTTTAAATTGGCGGGCATATCAATTCAACGAATTTGCTTGTTGGACATTAAATTACCAAGAATCGATTGATATTGGCAGCGAGAGTTGTTTTCTTGTAGATTTAACAAGTAGGCAGTCTGCAAAATTAACCCATCGCCTGATCGCCAATGCGATGAAATCTCGGCTCTGGCGATAGAAAAATTGAATATAGATCGCCTGAATTTAGATGAAAAAAATCTGAGAAAATAAACCAATAAATGATCATTAATCAATTAGATTAATTTAGATGTTTGTGTTAAAGTTTACGACATTTTGCAATAAATGTCTAATTCACTCAGATTGGTTTTCTGTATTTTCTTCGTCACTCCGTCCTTATCCCCTGGTGGTGAAAGTCACTATTTAAGTGGAAAGGCGATTCATAAATGAAATATAATGCACACATAAAAGGTTTTATGAATCGAACTTGGTTCTAAGTTATGTAAAAACGCGGGGCGGATGGGAATTGTGCCAATAGGCTGCCTAATTTTGCATAACGATCAGCCAATCGGGCGCTGGGATCTGAGTCACGTGACACCGCGCTTAGCGTCCTTTCACAGACACAGGAAAGCGCCCTTCTCGCAGTCTTAGAGAACGCTGTTAGCAGAAAGTTGCTTGGAAAAATATTGTACCTCCATTCCGCCTCCGCTATATATATATNGCTGTCTTAAAGGGACTGTCCACTAGATAAAGCGTCGCGCGACGCGAAACGATATTTTGGGAACCTACGAGGATTGCTTATATAGCTAAAAAATACATCCGCATTAAACATGAGCGTCCGTGGTCGAGTGGTCTAAACAGGTAGCTTTTTACTCTAGGACTCCAGGAATCCGGGGGTCAGTGGTTCGAGCCCTGTTGAGGGTTACTTTTTTTCCTTTTTTTAAATTGTTTTCTTGTTTTTTTACTGGAGATTTTTAGTTCAAATGTTTAAATTTATCAATATAAAGCATTTAAAGCATTTAATGACAAGCTTCAATACATGCCAAAATCTAGTGGACAGTCCCTTTAATATAAACATCATTTTCTGTCACATTAATAGGTATACCATTATATTATATAACATACAATAGTCATATAAGAATACAAATAAACATATGTATGGAAACAACACTTAAGTACTATCAAAGCGGTGATAACATTTATCTAAACAGTATCATGTACATTATTACTTATTAATTTGGCCGTCATTGTCAAAATTTTGTTTGCCAGTGGCTTTTATTTATATATATATATATTATTTTTTTTGCTCATTCATGTTGCCTTCTATGTGTGCTTTTCACTTATTCCTTCAACATTGTCATGCAGATTGATGCAGTTATAAATATGCCTTGTATTGTTGTACCTTAATGTATGCTTTTGCCTTTACATGTAATAAGGCGGTTTTCTTGCTTGCCCAGCAGGGAAGAAGGGAACTTGTCATTAATCAATTAGATTAATTTAGATGTTTGTGTTAAAGTTTACGACATTTTGCAATAAATGTCCAATTCACTCAGATTGGTTTTCTGTATTTTCTTCATCACTCCGTCCTTATCCCCTGGTGGTGAAAGTCACTATTTTAGTGGAAAGGAGATTCATAAATGATCAATTTACGCATTTCAGGTGTTAATTCTTACAATGACACAGCTTGGTTACTTCCCTTAGTTTTCTATCATTAGTAATCTCCCTAAGATGTTATAGAGTGTGTAAAGTCCGGCTCGCGTATTTAAAATGTCATAATTATACTTTTGGTAAACTAAACTTGCATTCTACGCCGATAATTGAAATAATAGAGCGAGGGTTTTTATAAATTTAGTAAAGCGGTTGAATGTGTGTTATTTATAGCTTTGAAATTACAAAAAAAACGTAACAGTGTTTATCATTCATATGATTAAGATCTATACCCGTGAGCACCGGCTTTGTATTTGTACTGGTAACTACTTGCTGCCGAGAATTATACTTTTATCGTTCTGCTTAGGTCAACAATGTTTAAACTGAAAGCTCCAACGTCTAGTTCTGTCCCTGTCCTTTCATGATAATCTCACTGTAAATTAATTCAATTTTTTTCTGGCTATGAAAAATTTCCTCTGGCTATAACATTTTCAAAGTTCTATAGCCACATTGGCTATAACGACAGAAAAGTTAGTTTTGCAGACTGATTAGGTCGCAAATGTTTGTTTGTTAACAAAAGCCAGGGGGCATAAACTCAATACAGCCAGAATAGCCAACCCGAGAGAAATACCTGGTTTGAGTCACAGGGGGAAGTTGCCCAAAAAAATTTTTTTTTTTTTTTTTTTTTTAAATAATATATATGACCTGATCACACGGAAAAGCACCAACTCGGTCTCATTCGATGCTGGGGACAAAGGGGTGAAGGGGAATTCCGTTGCTGATTGGTTAAAATTTCACATACTGTTAATAAAAATATTTTTAACCAATCAGCGACGGAATTCCCCTTCACCCCGGACATAGAAAATGAAAATGGCCGGCTGAAGTACATTTTGTCCGAGTCCTCGACAAACTTCGCGTTTTCCTATCGTTTGTTGAGTGTTATGCACGCATTGTTCGCGGGTAATTGTTTAATTTTGTTTACTTTATTTATTCATATAGTAGTTTGAGGTTGTAGCGTAGCGAATGCTAAAATTTGTTCTATACGGAGGAGCGATTTCACAGTTTGGCTCGGTATCAACCTGTGTCCTAGTAAGGTATTTGTGGCAATTCGACGTTCCCATTTTCATTTTGTGGGGCTCGATTGTGATACAACGTTTATGAGTGCTGCAACAATATACCGGTATATCGGTATATATCGCAATACGCAATCCGCATATTGTATTGCGATACGATTTTCATCATACCGGTACGAAAATTCTACAAAAAATCATCCACATTTCGCCCAGAAAAGCCATCCGAAATAATGATATCAAAGTAAACAAAACAAATCGGTGTTTAGAAAAAATAAATGTGTTACGTAAAACTAGCATTCTTAAAAGTCTAGTATACGGAGTAGCGTTGTTACATGGGAGTCCGCAAGATCTGCTTTTGCGTGTCATACTGTTATATTTAAGATGAAGCTTATGTAAATACGATAAAAAACACAATTAATTACATAATAAAAATGTAAATTAATGTTATTATAAACAGAAGTAATAATGATCCAAAACAAATTACGTAACAGTATTCTGATAAGTTACACGACCGGCTTTTAAACATCCACAATTCTCTTTCGGGTTATTAATCTTCTTGTCGGCTTTTGTAATAGTTCTCAAAATGGCAGACGAAACGAACGCCGAGTTTGACTTTATAGACAATTCCAAGGGAAAAAGTGTTGTTTTGGGCATATTTAAGTCTTAAAAGGAAGAGAGAAACGAATGAGATCGAGGAAGGGGTAGGATATTGTAAGCGGTGTAAGGATGGTGTCAAATGTTGTGGCGGAACATCCAATTTGTTCTCGCACTTGAGCGGCACCACAAAATTTTGTAAACTGAGCAATAAATATGCTTTACCAGTTTGAATAAAACAGTAATGACTTGGTCATATTGTACTTGTAGCATATTTATAATCAATTAATGTTAATGTCCCAGAGATTTATTGTATACACTATACAGTATACAGCACACAATTGCGCAGCATTTTTAATGTTTAATGGGAATATCCAATGGACAAAATGACAATACTAATCTTTCATTTATAACAAAATTCTTTGTAAAGCCAAAATAAGAGTTAATTGTGTTTATAATGCATTTTGTAAAAAAGTCTAGAGTTGCTAATAGGATATAACTAGAACCTAAACATACAATACAACGGTTATGTTCATGTAATTAAGTTGGTTTGGGTGATTAGCTGGCGAGTTATAATTCTGGTACAAGTAAGCAATATATTGCAATATATTGAAATACAGGTTTTTGAACTGACAATATATTGCAATACGGTTTTTGGCGTATTGTTGCAGCACTAACGTTTATGGTCAATTAAAGAAATGTCCCCAGCATTGAATGAGACCGAGTTGGTGCTTTTCCGTGCATTAATGACAGAGCTACGGGGCTTTGTAGTTGATCGGGTCGAAAAATTGACACAATACAGAATATGTAGATAAAATGATTTTAAACAAGAAACAATTTGACTTAGGAAAATAAATTGGGGTTGTCTTTGAGTTTCAGATAGGGCGAGGTGTTCAATAGATTTCGGGCTAGTTGACCATATTTTTGGGGCAAGACGTCCTGAGGCTGAGGCGCGCTTCAGATCAACTGTTCAACAGTTGGATTAAAATAAGGTTAAAACCCACCCTCTCTCCCGTTGTGCCGATACCAAAATGCCCTACAACGTGCATATCCAGATTTTACCTTTTTTAAATGATGTTGGCTTAAAGAAAACGATCTTCTCGTTATATAGCTTACAGAAACATAAACACACTTAACACAATTAAACTTTGTCACGGGAGCCGCCATTTCTACTTCCCTCTGGATCAGCAGACGATTTATTTTATCTGCAAGGTTAACAATCAATAACATTCTTACCCACTACTCTACAGTATGATTCACTATTTATCGAGCCCCACTATAGAAGAATTCACTATTTATCGAGCCCCACTACAGTATGATTCACTATTTGTCGAGCCCCACTATATAATGATTCACTATTTATCGACCCCACTACAGTATGATTCACTATTTATCTAGCCCCCCTACAGTATGATTTACTATTTATCGAGCCCCACTACAGTATGATTCACTATTTATCGAGCCCCACTATAGTATAATTCACTATTTATCGAGCCCCACTACAGTATGATTCACTATTTATAGAGCCCCACTACAGTATGATTCACTATTTATCGAGCCCCACTACAGTATGATTCACTATTTATCGAGCCCCACTACAGTATGATTCACTATTTATCGAGCCCCACTACAGTATGATTCACTATTTATCGAGCCCCACTACAGTATGATTCACTATTTATCGAGCCCCACTACAGTATGATTCACTATTTATCGAGCCCCACTACAGTATGATTCACTATTTATCGAGCCCCACTACAGTATGATTCACTATTTATCGAGCCCCACTACAGTATGATTCACTATTTATCGAGCCCCACTACAGTATGATTCACTATTTATCGAGCCCCACTACAGTATGATTCACTATTTATCGAGCCCCACTACAGTATGATTCACTATTTATCGAGCCCCACTACAGTATGATTCACTATTTATCGAGCCCCACTACAGTATGATTCACTATTTATCGAGCCCCACTACAGTATGATTCACTATTTATCGAGCCCCACTACAGTATGATTCACTATTTATCGAGCCCCACTACAGTATGATTCACTATTTATCGAGCCCCACTACAGTATGATTCACTATTTATCGAGCCCCACTACAGTATGATTCACTATTTATCGAGCCCCACTACAGTATGATTCACTATTTATCGAGCCCCACTACAGTATGATTCACTATTTATCGAGCCCCACTACAGTATGATTCACTATTTATCGAGCCCCACTACAGTATGATTCACTATTTATCGAGCCCCACTACAGTATGATTCACTATTTATCGAGCCCCACTACAGTATGATTCACTATTTATCGAGCCCCACTACAGTATGATTCACTATTTATCGAGCCCCACTACAGTATGATTCACTATTTATCGAGCCCCACTACAGTATGATTCACTATTTATCGAGCCCCACTACAGTATGATTCACTATTTATCGAGCCCCACTACAGTATGATTCACTATTTATCGAGCCCCACTACAGTATGATTCACTATTTATCGAGCCCCACTACAGTATGATTCACTATTTATCGAGCCCCACTACAGTATGATTCACTATTTATCGAGCCCCAATACAGTATGATTCACTATTTATCGATTCCCACTACATTATGATTTACTATTTATCGAGCCCCACTACAGTATGATTCACTATTTATCGAGCCCCACTACATAAAGATTCACTATTTATCGAGCCCCACTACAGTATGATTCACTATTTATCGAGCCCCTCTCTAGTATGATTCACTATTTATCGAGCCCCACTACAGTATGATTCACTATTAATCGAGCCCCACTACAGTATGATTCACTATTTATCTAGCCCCACTACATTATGATTCACTATTTATCGCGCCCCACTACAGAATGATTCACTATTTATCGAGCCAGACTGCAGTATGATTTACTATTTATCGAGCCCCACTACAGTATGATTCACTATTTATCGAGCCCCACAACAGTAGGATTCACTATTAATCGAGCCCCACTTCAGTATGAGTCAATATATATCGAGCCCCACTATAGTAGGATTCACTTTTTATCGAGCCCCACTACAGTATGATTCACTATTAATCGAGCCCCACTATAGTAGGATTCACTATTTATTGAACCCCACTACAGTAGGATTCACTATTTATCGAGCCCCACTACAATATGATTCACTATTAATCGAGCCCCACTATAGTAGGATTCACTATTTATCGAGCCCCAATATAGTGGAATTCACTATTTATCGAGCCCCACTACAGTATGATTCACTATTTATCGAGCCCCACTATAGGAGGATTCACTATTTATCGAGCCCCACTACAGTATGATTCACTATTTATCGAGCCCCACTACAGTATGATTTACTATTTATCGAGCCCCACTACATCATGATTTACTATTTATCGAGCCCCACTACAGAAGGATTCACTATTTATCGAGCCCCACTACAGTATGATTCACTATTTATCGAGCCCCACTACATTATGATTTACTATTTATCGAGCCCCACTACAGTATGATTCACTATTTATCGAGCCCCACTTCATAATGATTCACTATTTATCGAAAACCACTACAGTATTATTCACTATTTATCGAGCCCCTCTATAGTATGATTCACTATTTATTGAGCCCCACTACAGTATGATTCACTATTTATCGAGCCCCACTATAGTAGGATTCACTATTTATCGAGCCTGTCTATTGTAGGATTCGCTATTTATCGAGCCCCACTACAGTATGATTCACTATTTATCGAGCCCCACTACAGTATGATTCACTTTTTATCGAGCCACACCACAGAATGATTTACTATTTATCGAGCCCCACTATAGTATAATTCACTATTTATCGAGCCCCACAATAGTAGAATTCACTATTTATCTATCCCCACTACAGTATGATTCACTATTAATCGAGCCCCACTTCAGTAGGATTCACTATTTATCGAGCCCCACTATAGTATGATTCACTATTTATCGAGCTCCACTATAGTAGGATTCACTATTTATCGAGCCCCACTACAGTATGATTCACTATTTATCGAGCCCCACTACAGTATGATTCACTATTTATCGAGCCCCTCTATAGTATGATTCACTATTTATCGAGCCCCACTACAGAAGGATTCACTATTTATCGAGCCCTACTACAGTATGATTCACCATTTATCGAGCCCCACTACAATATGATTCACTATTTATCGAGCCCCACTACAGTATGATTCACTTTTTATCGAGCCCCACTACAGTATGATTCACTATTTATCGAGCCCCACGACATAATGATTCACTATTTATCGAGCCCCACTACAATATGATTCACTATTTATCGAGCCCCTCTATATAATGATTCACTATTTATCGAGCCCCACTACAGTATGATTCACTATTTATCTAGCCCCACTACAGTATGATTCACTATTTATCGAGCCCCACTACAGTATGATTCACTATTTATCGAGCCCCACTACAGTATGATTCACTATTTATCGAGCCCCACTACAGTATGATTCACTATTTATCGAGCCCCACTACAGTATGATTCACTATTTATCGAGCCCCACTACAGTATGATTCACTATTTATCGAGCCCCACTACAGTATGATTCACTATTTATCGAGCCCCACTACAGTATGATTCACTATTTATCGAGCCCCACTACAGTATGATTCACTATTTATCGAGCCCCACTACAGTATGATTCACTATTTATCGAGCCCCACTACAGTATGATTCACTATTTATCGAGCCCCACTACAGTATGATTCACTATTTATCGAGCCCCACTACAGTATGATTCACTATTTATCGAGCCCCACTACAGTATGATTCACTATTTATCGAGCCCCACTACAGTATGATTCACTATTTATCGAGCCCCACTACAGTATGATTCACTATTTATCGAGCCCCACTACAGTATGATTCACTATTTATCGAGCCCCACTACAGTATGATTCACTATTTATCGAGCCCCACTACAGTATGATTCACTATTTATCGAGCCCCACTACAGTATGATTCACTATTTATCGAGCCCCACTACAGTATGATTCACTATTTATCGAGCCCCACTACAGTATGATTCACTATTTATCGAGCCCCACTACAGTATGATTCACTATTTATCGAGCCCCACTACAGTATGATTCACTATTTATCGAGCCCCACTACAGTATGATTCACTATTTATCGATTCCCACTACATTATGATTTACTATTTATCGAGCCCCACTACAGTATGATTCACTATTTATCGAGCCCCACTACAGTATGATTCACTATTTATCGAGCCCCACTACAGTATGATTCACTATATATCGAGCCCCTCTACAGTATGATTCACTATTTATCGAGCCCCACTACAGTAGGATTCACTATTTATCGAGCCCCACTACAGCATGATTGACTATTTATCGAGCCCAACTACAGTATGATTCACTATTTATAGAGCCCCACTACAGTAGGATTCACTATTCATCGAGCCCCACTACAGAAGGATTCACTTTATATCAAGCCCCTCTACAGTATGATTCACTATAAATGAGCCCCACTACAGTATGAGTCACTATTCATCGAGCCCCACTACAGTATGATTCACTATTTATCGAACCCCACTACAGTATGATTTACTATTTATCGAGCCCCACTACAAAAGGATTCACTTTAAATCAAGCCCCACTACATTATGATTTACTATTTATCGAGCCCCATTACAGTATGATTTACATATATATGGATGGATGGATGCAGCGTTTTTCCTCACTTCTTTGGGAATGGTATCGGTCAAATTGGGAAAATTAGCGGCGTTTTCATCTGAATTGGGAAATTTATTAATTATGCTGAAAACAACAAATAATAAGTTGAATATTAACATCAAAGTGGTGAATGATTTCCTGCTTAATCATGTTTCTATTAACACTAAACAATGAGTTTATTCAACTAAACACCCATTTAACCGAAACCATGCGTGAGAGTATTAACTTTGTTAATCGGGACTCTGAGCCTCATAATCCGAAGGATAACCTGCTTCTGATTGAACCAGGTTTGCGTCAGTAGACTTGCCCATCGATGAAACGTTGCTAAAATCAACATCTGACAACATTTTAAACGTAAGAATTTATAATTTGTTTGGCTGTTTTCATTTTACACCGAAATTGGTTACATACTACTTAAAGAGTAGTATTAGAGTATGGCCCCAAGGCACTGAAGATGCGAACGATTGTTAATCAGTAATGCGTGAATAACCCAGTGCCACTATTAATGGATAATGTCAGTGGTTTTGGGGCAGTTTGTTGGCTTTGTTATGTCTACCACACTTACGGGTCCGCACAGTGTACTCCTCCACGAAAAAATCGTTCCCAGTTACTTAGGAGACTGTTGATGGCAACCTGGTGTAATCCTCGTTGAAATTATGCAGTTCATGCTTAATATTGTCAAAAAAAAATTTTTCGACACGTACATGTAAATGTTTTAACAAATAATTATTTAATTAATTACCCAAAACTGTTAATGTTTTGTTGCATTCTCAAATGACCATACATAAATTTGCAATCCTAAACACACTTTTGAATGTTCATGTTTACGCGACGTTATCAAATTCTAATTTTGAAATTGGGGAAAATTGTCTCATTGGGAATGGTGCCGTTTTACGGTGCCAACTTTATACAGAGGAAACACGCTGGAATGGATGGATTGATGGAAGGATGAATATTTTAATTTTAATGATCCAATTAAATAGATCTTGTAAGCACAGCTTTCTCAATGCTGTTTTCCAAAATGTCTGTCCGCGTTTTTTCTTCGTCTTTCTCGCAGTTGCTATTCTTCGTGAGCTTGAATACTCTGAAAGGCAAAATGTATGACCATACATATTATTTGGAAACTGACGGATCCAATTACGTATTGTACGTGCACACACATGACGGACGTACAGTCGTGTCATGTGATTTTTGCGTATGACCATTACAAGACGTATGCCGTTTTAATTATGAAAGTTGTTTACACGTAATTACTAAAACATACTCTGCTGTTACAAAACATCTTACATCTCTAAAAGAGCCGCGAGTGATGCCATTCCCGCCAGGACAAGAAACACGACGCCGGGGAAATATGGCGCACTCATGTAGTAGATCTGGTTGAGGCTATATGAGGATGCGATTTCTGTAACGGTCTCAACTGTCAATAAAATCGCCACCAAGGAACCTAAAATTCATGGACGATTAGCAGTACACAAAAACTATCGGTTCAGTTAAGTATTGTAAATTTGATAATGGACTGAAGAGGAGCGATTGACAATTTAAGATTCTAACTGTCATTAAACAAAACAAGAGGACCAGAAATGTCTTAGGTCGCTTACTTGAGACCCAAAGGAACTTAGCTTTTATGATGTTGATGTAACTATTGTAAAAATCAATCAAGATTTCATTACCACAAATGTTTTGAATACGTTTTCTGATTATTGGGTGAACTATGAATGTTAGAATGTTCACACTTTTATACTCTAGTCATATAAGAACAACTGCCTAGCCTCCTGGTGGTCATGCTTTGTGTAAAATAAAAAATGGGCCATTTCAGACATACTTTGAACAAACTTGGCAGGTGACCATCATATTAATATGTTGCATAACAAATACATACATTTATCCCTATATGGGAATGGAAGTATAGGAGAAACAAGTAACGCACATAATGAGGGCATGATTTATACAAACTTGATAGAGGAAACCAAAACTCTTTGCTTTGCGGTTTCAGAGGAGACTTAAACAAGTGTTCACAATGTACATACACAAATATATAAGGGAAACAAGAAACCCCCCTGGGAGGGGCAAGTTTTGAACCCAAGAGGCATGATTTGATAACTCTTGGTGGAGGACCACCGCCAAACCTCTGGGCCTTGCAGTTTCAGGAGAATATTTTTTTTTTTAATGTTTTCACTATACAGATCAGACCTCCCGGCAGCAAACTGTCAGACATTCGGTCTGAAAACCTGTCAAATTTTGTTCGTACCAGAATAAAATTCACCTCGTCAATAAAAGCATATGTATACATATACAAATGTATAACTATTAACTCATAAGGCATTTTCACGAGATCTCAAAGTGTTTAATATTTGTCAACATCTATTTACATTATTGATAATGTAGATAATGTGTCAAAGTTATATGTTTAAACTGCCACCATTCCGACTGCTTGCAGCACTTTTTTAATATCCGTAGCAGTGTTAAATTTGGCGATTTCAGTGAAAGAACGTTATCACGGGGGACACGCTTGGCGTAACTTTGGGATTTACTTAGGGCATCCACATACAAAAGTTTTAAAACATGAAAACAGCGATTATAACGGACCTGAAAAACACACTGAAATATTAGTTTACTTAATCAGTTACATGTAGATATATGTCTTCAAAAAGCCGCCTGATAGATTCTTCGTAATAATTTTCGTGAGGCGCTCAGAATGTGTCAGAATTGTCCGTCGGACCGAAGAGTTTCGGAAAGTAAAATACACATAAAAAAAAACAAACAACAACAACACGGAAATGTCAATGTTGACTCCCGGGGCATGATTCGAACAAACTTGGTAGATGAACGCCATGCGATATTACATGTCAAATACCAATCATACGATGTTATACGCCAAATATAACATCTCTGTTGCTTTGTCGTTTTAGAAAAGTTTTTTTTGCTATACAAGTCTACATGCATCCCGTAATCCCCGTGCGTGGCCATTTTCGACCCCATGGCTTGATTTGAATAAATCAGAAAAGGACCGCTAGGCGATGATTTAAACCAAATATTAAACACGTGACCAATGTGGTTTCAGTGAAGATGATTTTTTAAGTTTTTTTAAATCATTTTAAACTTGTAACCTACATATGCAACGGACCTAACCGATTAAACCAAATTTGAAAGAATGCCATCCTAGGATCATTCAAGAAGTGAAGTTTCGTCACAATCCGTCGGGAAGTTTAGGAGAAGAAGTCGTTGCATGCTCTGAGGGAACACAGACAATACGGTTTCTTTAAAGCTCCCCGTGAGCACTATGTGCTAACGTTAGCTAAACATATTTAAGAAACAAGCCCAAGTGATAAAAATATCAGTTAATCAACATGTATTAATTTAGTCATTTCTGGTCAGCTAACCAACAGAAAAGTCATATTAAATAATTCTTGCAATATCGCATTCTTGGTAAGAACTTAACACTAGATCATTTGCCGGTAGCAGGTTATCTCGCATCCTTGTTATGAATTCCTACCTTGCTTGCTTGCCGGCGTCAAAGAAGACAATAGACTTTTCAGCATAGGTGAAGCCACAAATCCAAAGGCGGCAAACACTGGAACTTTACAAATAAGAACATGTACAAACATATAGGTTGCAACTAATTCCAATTTTGTGTAACAAATAATACTGAATAATCATTATTTACTGTATTTTCGATAGTTTAAGTATGACAAACCGACACAAAATAAAAGCCTTTGTTATCAAATCTTTAGTAAAACATTGTAAATAATTTAATTTCGTATTACCTAAGAATAATCCCTGTTTTGTAGTCGCAAGGCCCTCCAAGATGTACGACCCAGTATTGACGACTGCACTAATGAGCGCTACGTTGATCTCCGACAGGCCTTTTTTGATCGGGATAATGAATAAAACACCGATCAACCCTTGCCCTGTCGAGCGAGCAGCGGAAAAGAGGCCGATCATCTCGGGTGACCAACAGAACGGCTTGCCGAGCTGGTACAATATTTCAATCGAACCTCTGTGTGACACAGCAAGATTCTGGAAGAAGTAGCACAAAGTTATCAACACAAATGGCCTACTGATATACTTCCACTCGCTGCAGTTGCAAAACAAGGTCGGTCTCCTGACTTGCAAGCACAAGCT
Organism: Dreissena rostriformis; assembly: GCA_007657795.1. Classification (NCBI taxonomy): domain Eukaryota; kingdom Metazoa; phylum Mollusca; class Bivalvia; order Myida; family Dreissenidae; genus Dreissena; species Dreissena rostriformis. The sequence goes on along the minus strand of VMBQ01006315.1, from coordinate 25,153 downwards.
TGATGATTTCGAATAGTAGATGTTATTGTGCGTTTCGGGAAGAAACCACACAATCACCAATAATCCGAACAAAGCCAAACCCGTGCAAACGGTTGTCGGTATAAAAAATCCGGCACGCGTGATCAAGAACCCTGACATGATTCCAGATATTGTACTGCAGAACATGAGAAGGCCGTCGTACGCGCTTAATGCAATGGAGCGATGTCGTCCAGGTCGTGTAATATCGACCAAGAACAATACCCCGGCCGATACGCTCGTATGAACTGAACCAGTTAATCCGTCAAGTCCAGCAGCCAGCACGATCCAGAATAGATTCCATTTGTAGTACATGCTTAATGTACAAACTGAAAGTCGGACTAGTGTGCTACATGCGACAACAATAAAGAGAAACTTTCGCCCTATGCTATCTGAAAATGAACACAGCAAGGCTGAAGAAAATGATGCTGGGATTGCAGTTGCCAGCGATGTGTACATAATCCATTTCGCAGTTTCTTGTTCAATGTGACAATCAGGATTAATGGCTCCGAATGATCCGTTGCCGATGCAGTTTACATGTTCTGTCTCGTTGAAAAAGGTTTTTAGAACACATCCGCACGTTTCTCTCAAATATTCACGAATCCACTGAATTGTAGCATAATAACCAACACCACCGGCAAAATGCAATAACAAGGTGACTGGGACAAGCTTAATATAACTGAAGCAAAAAGAGCTGTCTCTGAAGCTTCCGCTTGCAGTTGTTTCTTGTACACTTTTCTTCCAGATCAGAGTCTGCTTTTCATCAGACATGTTTACAAATATTAACGATGTCCGAAACTATACCACTGAATTCAGCTAGATGTTGTATTACTTTGTTCAAATTGAGAGAGAGAAAAACAACAACATAAAAGTCAAGTTCTGATGTGCACACCTTATCCGACTTAAGCAACACAGAATTGAGTACTTTCTATCAATCGAATGATTCATAATAAAGACAGATGTCTTTATAATACGTTAAAAGCACACCACGGCAGGAGATAACGTAATTCCTTTTTTTATGTCTTTCCATTAGAACAATTAAGACATTCTGATAATTGTACTTGAATCTGTGAAAAATGTCCTTTTATATGGAAATTATTCATATGGATCACAGTCATTACAAAGCCATTTTAGTTATCATATCGCAATAGTATAAATTAATTCCTTGAGTCATTTTTAACTCATTGTTTTGTTAGGGACGTTTATGGCATAAAGTGATTTCAGTGCGTTTTACAATTGCATGATGCGTATCAGGCCTGTATATATATACATAAACCTCGCCATATCATCGTGAGTAACAATCGTTGAGTCATGGAACAAAATCGGTCATAGTCTAATTGTTACAGCAGGGACCTTTACAAATAGGTCCCTGGTTAAAGGCATATTGTCGAACATTAAAATATGATATTTACTAAAGATTTTTAGCAGACAAATATTATGTATAAAGGGCGCAATTTCTGAAATATAATGCGAACTGGGAAAAGATATACAGCGTTTGTAACGTTTTTTTTACCATATAATACGTACAGTCTTTTCATAGGTTAAAATATCCGCTCATGTTAAACAAGAAATATCTTTTAAAAAGAAACATCTTTAAAAAGATAATCGGTGTACATCCTGACTTTAAAATAAAGGTAGAAACTGTACATCCTGACTTTAAAATAAAGGTAGAAACTTTACTTTTCTAAGTTTAATATTTAATTAAAAACAAAGGTTTAAGTATTGTTGTGTTCTTTTTTAAACTTAAAAGTCGCATATGTACCGCATGAAATGTTTTTATGAAGTGAACGTATACATTGTATATTAAACCACATAATAGTGTTCATAGATACAAATTTTACTACCTGTGATCACATCATACGTGTCCTCATATGGCTTATTATGAATTTCTTTCTACGTCATCTATTTGATTTAGACGCAGTTTTCTTGTCACACATTCAAATGTGTGGCTAGATAATTAAACGCTTTCCTTCTATCATGGACACTGAAATGGCATTTACCGATAGGTTCATTCATTTCTTTCCCTGAAATTCGTGGTATCTGATATCTTGAACGCAATAATGTGTTATCAATATAAGGCGTTTACTAATAGTACATTCCGTATTCCCCTGACGATTTCCTGACCCAACACTGACCCTGAAAGTCTTTGGGATGGAATTTACCGGTAATGCGTAATTGTAACTGGGCCAAAATGAACATGCAGAGATAAGTCCGCATTTCCTACACTGATTAGTGTTACATCCTATACTACAAAGACGCGGTGATGTTGCCAATGTTCCGGGGGGAATTATGCTCAAATTAGCCAATGGAATGAATGGAGTGTATTCATTCGGATCTGCTGTCGTTATGTAAAGGTCATTTAAGGTGAAAAGCTGGGTTAAACAGCTACGCCGAAAAAAGATACACGGCGTTGATTGTGATTGGTGTTGGTGAAAGATAAAGAGTTATATCAATGACATCAAAGATAGCGAATGCCTTTTTCTGCGCAGATCTTAGCTGCGTCACACGCAAATCAATTACGGGGTGTTGCGTCAGATTTCGTGGCTTATTTCGCATTATTAGATCTTATTGATCATATATCTATAGATACAGACCAGAAAAACAAAAGAAAAATGGAAATGAAATGAAATCATACAAGTCAACCGGCCACACGCTAATCATTCATACATAGTTGACATATTTATACGCGCGTTCTTCGAACATACCTGTTTTGGTGGTTTGTCGGACATTGTTATTTGATTCGATTATAAATAATATCGGAACTCATCTCGATGATGCTTAATAAATTAGTCAATATGGTGAAATTACTCTTATTTAATAAATCAAAAATAGTACATGTACTTATCAAGGAATTATTGAAAACACATTTAGAATCTATTATTGACATATCATAATATTATCGCAGAATATCTTCATGTAAGATATTTATGGTAAAAATAAAAAATAAGTTCACCTGATTAACGCGATAGCGTTTATATAACGATTCTTTTACTGCGAACTGACCTTGATACATTGCGGGATGGAATGCAATTCATTAAAACGAGGTCACGATTCCATTGCTGGAACGACGGCTTTTTTTAAAACTTAATAATTTTACATGTTAAACGGTAAATTTCGAAAATAGCTTAACATTGAAGCTTTAAGGGAGTGCTGACAATGTAGCAAAGATATTCCTCCTGCTCCAAGCGCGCTGCGCCGCCTTTATGGCCACTCTTGACGTCACCAGCCGTCGACCCGATCCCCAGAACGATTTCCCCAGTTAGCTGAGCGTACTGAGTACCGCCGTCCTGGGACACATTCATAAGGCCACCCCCCTCGAAGTCCTGGATTGCTCCAGGTCCGCCCCGTCCGTCCACTACGCTGGTAAATCCGCTTCCCTATCCCACTACGGGCGACTATAGTGGCGACCAACCCACTATAAATCTTCGTCCCCTACTAGGGTTATGGTAGACTCCCCTCATTACGTTCAGGGAGACAGCGAAGACCCGTCCCGCTCCTGGCAACAACAGTGGCACCCCTAGGTCACCACTGCTGCAGAGGCCTTCTGCCTCTTCATCCCCCTACATTAGCCTTCCGTAAGGGGATCCCCGTCCTCACGTTCTGGGAGACAGCGAAGTTAGCAGAAGAGAAGACGTCCGGCTCGAGGGATACCGGTACCCGCTGTATTAGCAGAAGTCTTCAAGAAAAACCTTTGCGGGTGACTCTCGCCCCAGTCGCGACGCGCACGCTCCAGCAGCTGGCCGGGCGACTAGCGGTATCTCCGGAACCTCCGTAAGATATAGTTATGCAATATATCGTCTGCTGATCCAGAGTGTGACTTCAGGTCACAATACAGGGGCGTAGATAACCTCGAAACATTGGAGGGGCGGTCCAGTTTCTGTACTGGGAACATAAAAGGGTTCGTTTGAGAGGGTTGTCCTCTCCCGTGGTTCCGAAAAAAAATACAATAACAATTAATATGGTGCGTTTTGGGGGAACTTTCATGTTGATATAAATGCTCGATTTTTGTCTCATTCTCAGTTTTTCATGAAATCAGTTTGTCCAAAGCCGCCGCCCACGACCCAGAAATCTCACAGTTATTATTTTCTTTCCAAAAACTCATGCTAATTAAAACATAAAATTAAGAAAATGTTTATGTATTTTAATGACGGAGTTTAACAAGTGATATGAGAAATAATAACATTAACATTACATTCACAACACATATATACAACACATATATTTTATTACTGATGGACATATTTAAAACCTTAAATTAGAGAACAAAAATATTTTCAAACTAATTAATTATTTTCACGCGTATATTTACTCAAAATTGTTTTAAGTGGCAGTAACCTTTGAATTAAAGCGATCAATTAAAATTAAAAGAACAGCCTGTCCTTAATCAAAACACCGACAGTGCAATCACGGAAAAGAACAAAAAAACAATTAACGCAATGACATTAACCCTGGCCCCTAGTTTATGACACCTAACAAGGGATATTGACAACCTCAGAGCAGAGGGAGAGGGGACACATGGCTTCTGCACTGACGGTGCGTGATTACAAAAATACTGGTTTTGGGGCGGCGATTTTTGGGGGATTTTACGTTTTATATAGCGATAACTAGCCGAAATATTGGAGGGGCGGCCGCCCCCCCTGCCCCTCCATTACCTACGCCCCTGCAATATACTGAAAAAATATGTACTTAATATATAATAAAAGATTTCCTTAACAAATTCAATGTAAAAGCAATAACTTAAACAAAAAATAAAGTCAAACTTTTGCTCGTAGAGACCCTCATTACCATACCTTTTCTCAAAGAGCATTCCAAGCCAAATTGATTTAAACAATTAAAAAGATAGGTCATGTGGTATGTAAGAAAGAACTCTACGCGAATCAACGATCACTGTTTTAAGCCCAAGTCTCACTATTGTCGGTAGAGCCCCGGTCCATCCCGTATTGCTAACGCCGGTCGACCGGCGAGAACCGGGAGGATTCGTCGAAAATGTTTTACGCGGTCACAATATTTCCCGGTGCCGCCCCGGTTGAAGCCGGTCAACAACCCGGCAGAGTCCGGGTTAACCCCGGACTAGCTACGGTTTATCCCGGTCAAGCCCCGGCAGAGCTCCGGTTGTCGCCGGAAATGCCCAGGTGGAGCCCCGGTGAAAGCCGGCAGCGTCCCGGCAGATCCCCGGTCTACCGTTACTCCGCCGGCACTCACCGGAGCTATACCGGCATCAGACCCCGGCAGAACTACGGCAACGCCCCGGTTTAATCGCGGTCGTCGCCGGTAATGCCCAGGTGGAGCCCCGGTGAATGCCGGCGGCGTCCCGGCAGAGCGCCGGTTTACCGATGTACCGTAGCTATACCGGGACTCTGCCGGCATTCACCGGGGCTCCACATGGGCACCACCGGCGACAACCGGGGCGTTGCCGTAGCTTTGACGGGGTCCCGGTTGTTCCCGGTGCCGTCCCGGTTGTTCCCGGTGCCGCGCCGGTATTGCCGGTCCTTCCCGTTGACTCCTGGTTCATCCCGCAAGTATTAAACATTTTAATACTTACCTGGTGGAGCCCCGGTTGTCCCCGGTCGTCTCCGGTTCATCCCGGTCGTCCCCGGTGGAGCCCCTGATTACGCACCGGGGCTCCACCGGCATCACAGTGAGACTGGGCCTTATGGCCATCTTTTTACAGGCTTCTCCCCAGTGATGAGGGTTTCCCGCCTCTTCAGTAGATGTCCACCGTGCCGTTGAAGAGTATTCCATTGAAGTTGAAGTTGAAGTTGTCAAAGTCTCATCTAGTCTCCAACATTAAAGCAAAACAGTGAATTTCTAGTAAACAATAATGTTTTGCCAACCACATGCAAACAGAAATATACAAAAATAAAGGCATTGCAAGTGCCCGTACAGATAATTGTGTCTTCAAATAAATGCTGTTGACATTTTTAGAGAGTATCCAAACATATTTAGTATACTGTAACCTATAATTCATCAATCGTGTCAATCTGAACGCCAATCTCCACGCAGAGTTGTCGTTCCATGCTCTCACATACAACCTCTCAATCTCTACGCAGAGTTGTCGTTCCATGCTCTCACATACAATTTGATCCAGATATGCTGGTTCCAGTCAAATCTCTGCGCGGAGGTTGACAACCTCTGCCATCACAAGAAAATCCTACCAGATTCGGTAGGATGTTATTTTTTTATATTTTTTTT
>VMBQ01006315.1:0-15760 GCA_007657795.1 Dreissena rostriformis | reverse complement strand
AACAGTTTTTCAAAAGATAACATCACTTTGTAACTTCATAATACGTAAATATTCTTGTAAGTTGATGACAGTGTTTAAGCATTACTGATTGTGTTACTAGTCTTTTATGTGCAAATAAATGATGTGAAGTGTTCACTTCTTTATATTGTATCGCAATGCATTACCATATAAGTTTTATATATGGACTGAATATACTAACATAATTTACATGCTTCTTCTAAGCCTAGACAGACTGACATATAAATAAGCTCATATGATTACTGAAATATATGTGTGTGTTGTTTGTGTTATTAGAATGTATAAATTAAAAAAAATATGGATGATATAACCTTATGTTTGTTTGCATTCAAATATTTACCATACAGCTACAAACTTAGTGTATGCAGTTTAGACTGTGATTTTTGAATTACTACAAAATGGCTCGTTTTTAGTGGAAACATAATTTAAACTATGCGACATTAGTTTGCAAAAGAAAACTTTAACCTTGTGAGATACTGGTATTTATGAAATATTTCAATTGCAAAAAACAAAACAAGTAAGATATCCTTCAGTTCACATAATTATACATTGATAATCCTGTCAATCAAAATTGATCTGACACATTACATTATTTTGATTATGTTAAATCAGTTTATGATTGAATCAACAGCTTTATTTGACTTGAGACATTTGATGAAATAACCTGTTTCCTGGGTAGGACCAGTACTTGGCATCTTAAGGGTGATCTAAAGAACACTTCCACTTAAGGGATCAATGCCGAGACCCCCATGTCACTAAGCGTACACCACATATACTACGCCACCGAACCAGCTTTAAATTCCAGAGGCTGAAAAAGCACACAATTATGAGATATTAAATGTTAAAGCTTGGCAGATGTAAAACGCTTTTTTTTCATCAAGCAAAACATAAGATTTATTTTGGCTGAGTTACTTTATTATTGAAACAATTATAATGTTTTGTACACAATAATGTCCAAATATTTGTTACGATACGTGGTTATCAAATAAGCTTTTGCCCGTAAATTAGGTAGCACCTATTATCATATTAGCTATCTATATTGGGTACTTCGGACATTAAAAAACGCTCTAAGACGCTTGCGCTCGTACGGTCCTACCGGAATTCCTCACGTTAACTACTACGTGTAAAAGCGGTATTAGTAATAAATAACACTTCTACAATGGTATTTACCGATGTTATTAACGAAAATAAAAAAAAAAAAATGTTTCCACGTGTATTTGACACGAAATAGCGTTTATTACAGAGATGTTTGTTGAGTTATACGCGCTTTCTGAAGCCGAGCGGGTACCGAAATTCCCCATGTTATTACATGTAAAAGTGATCTAAATTGTATAATGTATTTCGTATGAAAAATTTATCAATCATTATAATTGAAAGTGCAAAACAAAAAAATCAGTTTGGTCATTTTGTAAATTGAATTAACGTTCTAAAACGGGTATTTCGGTCAGGCTACAAAACAATTTAAGCTGTCACTTTTAGACGCTCGCGGGAATACCCCCAAGTTACCACGTGTATTGGTTTTATCAGTAATAAAAAACACTTCTACGATATCATTTATCAGGGACATATACGTATAGGTCCCTGTATTTATCGATATGTTTTATGACAATATAAAAATAGCATTGTTTTCAATTGTTTCTGACACAAAATAGTAATTGATAACGGGGATTTCGTTAATTTACGCAAAGCGGGTACCAAAATTTGATCCAGCTATGCTGGTTCCAGTCAAATCTCTGCGCGGAGGTTGTCTGAACGCTTCGGACAGTGGGCTACACCACACAGACGATCGCCGTTTTGGCGGAATTGTCCGAGGGTTTCCGATTGCAATCGTGTTACATCGACCATCTCCGGATAGCAATTATGCAATAAATCGCCTCCTGATCCAGAGTGATAATTCACGCGAGCATGAACGACAACTCTGCTGGGAGATTGGTCGAAGTCATGGCTACACTGGACGCTGATGAGTTGTTTAGATGTTTCTAAAGCGGTTGTTTAGATGTTTACCTTCTGCCTCAGATAAATGTATGTAATATCCAACATAAACAACTTAAACAATTGTAAAAAATACCACTCAGAGAGTAAAACTCAATATTACAATTAACTGCAAATGACATTAATTTCGGATAAACTTAATCGGTCATTCACTCATTGACGTTTAAAATGTCAAACCCTAACTGTTGTGAAATTGCATTTTCAAGACTTTCGTGATTTAACATGAACAACTACAGAAATTATAATAATCTTTCAACGCATGCACATTACAGAAAATGAAATGCACTATTCATTGGGATTATACTAGACTATTTTCTGTATACCCTCCAATCCTGTGACCTAATAGACTGATTCCGGAATTTGCTCGATTATACTATACTATTTTCTGTATACCCTCCACTCCTGTGACCTAATTGACTGATTCCGGAATTTGCTCGAGTTTAGAAAAACCCACTAAACCCTAGGTACAAACAATGCTGGTCCATTATATTAACCAATGATAGCTTGATTTAAATAATAACGGTTGATATGGTGTGCGATTTTGAAAGGATTATAAATGGGTCAGGTTGATTTGTACCAGCAGATTAGTGGGCTTTCCAAAAGGTTGCTTTTCCAGGAAACATTCCGATGACAAAGAATTATTTAATTGTAAAATACATGTCAAATTTGTTTATTTGCACACTGTTTTGCCATGCAAGCGATGCTTCTGCCATGTACACTGTAATGGTGTAAACAATTAGCATGGGTTACCTAATTCCAGTGATATCACACCAAAAGGAGAGTACTCCATTGCAATTGGCAGGGCCGTCTCTGTCCATCAGGGGAAGGGGCCAGGGGCCCTCAGGGCTTCTTTTCCTTCTTTGCGAGTGGCCCTGGAAGGACATTTCACAATTTTGATAGGGACAATTCACAAACCTAACATGGCCGTGAATTTTTACAAAATTGGCCGTTTTTTACAATTTTAACAATTTCACGACTCGGTTTTTCACGATTTTAAGAAGTTCGTGACTCAATTTCTCACAATTTTGAATAGTTCGCGACTCAATTTTTCACAATTTTGAAAAGTTCGCAACTCATTTTTTCACAATTTTGAAAAGTTTGCGACTCATTTTTTCACAAAGTGAGGGGGCCAGGGCCGCTTCACAAAGTCAGGAAAAAAAGCCCTGGCCCTCATCATGGGCTCATCAGGGGGAATTTTCGCGGCGTTTCCCTTTTATGGGGAATTTTTTTACTTACTCTCTTATAACTACATTTGAACTGATTAAACTATATTCATTGCTTTTTTTCATAATTAAGTATATTTGAATAGATGTACTTGAAATAAAATTGAGATAAATAATCATGAGACACTTCTTTGTAAAAAAAATAAAAATTTGGGGGATTTTTTTCCAAATAAGGGATAAAAAGTATACTTTTTTTATGGGGGACGGGACCGATATTCGGCCCCAAAAAACAAAGATCGACGGCCCTGCTTGGAAATAAAAGTGCTGTGTTTATGTTTACACTAGTGCAGTCGTCTGCTTCACTATGCAATTTCTGTGGAAATTTCTTGCAGGGGACCAAAATAATGTTAAAATGTTTGGATACATTTGTATTTTACTTTACAATGCTTTACAATACATGTTTTTGTCCTCATTTTTAGCTCACCTGAGCACAACGTGCTCATGGTGAGCTATTGTGATCGCCTTTTGTCCGTCGTGCGTCGTCTGTCGTGCATAGTAAACATTTGCCTTGTTAACACTCTAGAGGCCACATTTGTGCCCAATCTACATGAAACATGGTCAGAATATGTGTCCCAATAATATCTTCAACGAGTTCGAAAATGGTTTCGGTTGGTTGATGTTTTTATCTCACTGCTTATTTTAGTTTGTTTAGGGGTATTCACTGTATGATCTTACAGTATGGAAGTGAGCCATGTGAGCACCTTGCGGGTGGCTTTCACCCCAGCCCACATTCAGCTCACTTGTGACGGCGTGTATCTGGCACTTCCCAAAACACGTTCAGTGATTGGAGTCTGGAGTTTACAGGACTTATCTTACAAGGTTGGCACTTTGAAGTTATGTAAATGATATGTGCATGTTATATTAAAAAAATAATAATTGTAAAATGTACATGTCTTGTGCTTAGTGACAACTTTATTGATGCAGTTTCATTTGAACTGTTTGAAAATGGACTCTGAATAAGTATGCCAATAGTGTGTTTTTTCTCAAATTCACTTAAAAACCAGCCACTTTTATTCTTTGAGTACTTGATTTTGCTTTTGTCTGACAGCTCTTGTTCTATTAAGGAGTAAAAAAATCCATTATTCAAAGATATTGGTAGTGGATCTATCTGTTATCGGTGGCAATAATGTTGAATGGTACATAATTATCATTTAAAGAATACAGTAGCGATGTTCAAAATTCATCAGTCAATACCTGACACTTTGTAACAAGTCAATGAAAAAAACTGAGGATAATTCAATATTTGTTAATTGGTCTATACTGTCATGATCGCTAATTTGCTTTTGATATGCACAGATGTACAATTCACTTAAAATCGATTGCTACATAAATTGTTTGACTTGCACTTTACCCTACATGAAGCCATTAGAGCTTGTTGGACATGGGAAGACGTTGACTGCACTGGCGCTAGGAAACGTGGCTCTCAACAAACTTCTAGTTTCAGCAGCGGATGACTATGTCATTGTCTGGGACCTACAGAAGGCCCGACAGCAAGTAGAAAAAGGTAAATGTTTTCTTTTAGCTAACCTGAGCACAATTTGCTCATGATAAGCTTGTGTGATCACCTTTTGTTGCATGTACGTCATCAACATGTACCTTCTGAAAACTCAAGAGGCCACATTAATTTCCCAATCTTCATGATTGGAATATTTGTCCCAATGATATGTTTGCTGAGTTCGAAACTGTGTCATGTGGTGTCAAAAACTAAGTCACTATGTCAATTGTAAGAAAAAAAAACTTAAACTTGCTGAGAACATTTGTTCTTATAATATCTCAGTCATGTTCAAAAGCGGTTTTGGTTTGCTGCCAGGGGTAGGGACATTTTTTGTTTTATGGCTACAGTGAAATCTTGTGAACACTGTTGACATCATTTTTTTCCACTATTCATGAAACTTTCTGTGAATATTTGTTTTTTTTAATGATATTTCGGCATAGTTTCAAAATGGCACCAGCCCATTGAAAAACATGGCCACCATGAGGTGGGGAAGATTCCTTTATGGCTATAGTAAAACCTTGTGAACCCTCTACAAGTCGCATTTTTTGCCCACTCATCATGACACTTGCACATAATAATTGTTCTAATGATATCTAAGACTTGTTCAAAACTTTTCAATTTTCCTTATATGGGTATTGTGAAACCTTGTGATCACTCTCCGTTTTTTTGCTTAGCAGTCACTTTTTTTGCCAAATCATCATGAAACTTGCTCAGAACATTTGTTCTAATAATATCTTGGCCGAGTTAAAAATAATTAAGGACACAGGCAAAAACCTTTTCTGAACAGTTTTAGTTCTTTCGAGGACTCAGGTGAGCAACCTTGTTTATCTTAACTTTGGCCTTAAAACATAATTTATTATTAATTAAGTACTTATAAGTACTTATGGTGTTTTTTTTAAATTTACCTGAGTGAGCTATTGTGGTCACCCTAAGTCCGTGGTCCATTGTCATGCATCATGTGTCATCAACATTTAGCTAGTTACCACTCTATAGGCTACATTTTGATGACTTTGGACATAATGTTTACCTGGACAATATCTAGGCCTAGTTTAAATCTGGGTCATATGCTTAAAAAAAACTAGGTAACAAGGCCAAATCTAAGAGGTCAAACTTTGTTACCACTGAAGAAGCAACATTTATTCCTTAATCTTAGTGAAACTGGGTCAGAATGTTCATCTAAACAATAATTAAGTCTAGATATAATCTGGGTCACATGAAAGACATGGTCACTTTGTCAAATCTAAGAAAAACTTTATTACCACTTTGAGACCACATTAATGGTTCAATCTTGATACAACTTGTTAAGAATGTTTATCTTGACAATATCTAGGCTGATTTCGAATCTGGGCCATGTATCTCCCAAAACTAGATATGAAAACTTCAAAAAAATCCTTGTTACAAGTCTACATGCAACTTTTAAGATTCAATCTTGATGAAACTTTGTCAGAATGTTTATCTTGACAGTAACTAGACCAAGTTTAAAACTAGGTCATGTGTGTCCTAAGAATCGGCCATCAGGTCAAATCTTATTAAAACCATGTTACCTCTCTAGAAGCCACATTTATGACTCAATCTTGATAAAACATAGTCAGAATGTTTATCTTGACAACATGAAGGCCAGGCTTGAACATGGGTTAAATGTGCTGAAAAAAACCCACTAGGTCAAGTCTTTGATGATGTGTTCCTCGAACTCAAGTTAGTTCTTTAGAGCCATCATGGCCTTCTTTCTAGGTCAGATTTTGAAATAATGCACAGCTGTGTTTCATTGTTATTTGGCGCATATTTGTCAATAATAAGTCAGCAAGACAAAGAAGTGATCCTTCGTGTGCATTTGTCTTCTGTTCCAGGGGACAAGGTCAGTGGCAGAGTGATTGGTACTACTCTTGGATATGTACGGTACTGTGCCCTCAGTCCAGATGACTCTAAAGTAGCAGTGTGCACTGGATCTGAAATAGTCATCTTGCTTACTCAGGTAAACTTGACGGACAGAAGCGAGTATCATGGATTGAACTTTATCGACACTTCCACATCTGTTTATCATAGTTTAATTAAGTTCCATTTTAAGCTAATCATGGCCTGTTGAAATCACAAAAATAAGCAGTTCCAATATTTTGTGCAAAAGCCCAAGTGAGTTTTTTTGTGATTTTAAAATAAGCAGGTGGCCATGTTTGTGATGGCTGATGAATAGAAGTTAATCTTTTACAATAACTTGGGAGGGTTTGAACTCTATTGTGATATTTTTCTACAAAGGCTTGATGCTGTTGTTTAGTTTTCTCACAATTTATCATAGATTCAACTTAATCCATGTTTAACTAAACGTCTTCAGCTTGTCTATCTTATTCTGTTTGTTGTGTGTCAGCGTGATTGCAAGGTGGCAGTGCTGGAGGGCCATGATGGTCTGGTGACAGCGGCAGAGTTCTGTCCCCACTATACTGCCACCCTGGTCTCTATCTCTGAGGACAGGACCTTCAAGGTAATCACAGCAGCAGTTGAAAGAAACATCTTGAAGTATGCATATTCCATTGTTCATGAGTTTAGGCATAGAATGGGTGTTATTGCTGAGCATTTGTAATTGGAAAAAAATCGGTACAATTTTCGTATGTAAGGTTAAATGTTAAAATATTTAAAATGCCATGAGCTTTATAAAGTCTTTTTACGTTCATTAATTATTGCATGTTAGATGTTTAACTTGCTTCTGAATATGTCCTGTTGCTCAAAAAAATGAATAATGTTTAAATATTCATAAGCTGTGGTCTTTGACATTGATTTACATTTTATTCCAATTATTTAATGTTACATGTATTTAATTCATTATTGGACTAGAATTGACTTATGGTTTCCAAACTGTTGTATTGTTGTCAGGTGTGGAACGTGTGTGACCTTACGCTGGTCTACCAGTCCCCCATCCTCACTGCCTCCCCTTTCCTCAGCATGGCCATGAGTCTCCATGACCCCAGGGTGGCCATTGGGGCTGCAGATGGAATGGTGAGGCTGTGCTACACGTGGAGATTAGTTATGCTGTTCTCTATACTTAGTTATGCTTAGCCTGTTTATTTAAGCCCAATAATGTCCAAACCCTTTGTTTTAGTGAAACACTCTCAAGCTTATTTCCTTGGTTGAGCCAGCACTTGGTCTCTTTGGGAGATGTCATGAAAATGGTCAAACCCGGGATCTACTAATCACTAGGCTAACCTCATATACAGCATGAAATTTCCTATGTTAAACAGTCAAATAACGATAATAAGAATAGTCACTAGACTGCCGCGAGTATTCGACTTTTCATATAATCTCATTTTCAGTGTAATTGCATCTTAGCATTAAAACTGCACGGCACATCAAATTAACAAATTTTATATAAATCTCTCGTATTACTGACAAAAAAAAAATAAAAAAAAAATTGTTTTTGTTCTTGTTTTTTACGTAGTACTTATAGTTTAAGTTTTAGATTTTTATTTTGTCAATAATTGTCTTGTAGCTACATGTATACACATAGAGTAGTTTTATAGTGTCTTGTTGATCTTTCTAATCTAGGGTTACTATGCATGTTTTTAAGTACGTAGCACTTATAGTATAATAGAGTAGTTTTATAGTATAATTGAGTAGCTTTGATTGATTTCTTTTAAAACTGTGTTGCAAATGTATTCGTATCTGCGATACGTCAAATGTTCTTATGTAAAGCGCCTTTGAACGTTCACTCTTGTATGAAAAGGGCGCTATATAAATCCGGTATAATAATAATAATAATTAGTATCTTAAGTATCTCTATTTTCAGCATCCCTGTATAATTTGACTCATAGTTGTAAATCATTACCGTGTATACAATATCAATAACATTAAAACTTTAATAACTAAATGGAATTATATTTTTATTTAATAAATATTTTGATAAAATAATGAACAGCTTTGATACAGTTATTAGTTCCTGTTCTCAGATGTCATATGATCACAAAGCACGGTGTGAAATTCTGCCTAAATTATGTATTGTCCTGTCAAATTTGTTTGTAGCTTTGTCTAAACCTTCAGGCTCACACCTGTGCTTTTCTAAACAAAGAATGGTTGCTGTGTGTCAAGGGCTTGTAAAAAACATTGCTCAGTCAACAATCCTTTTGATTACATCTTTTTCACTTGTATTTGATTGTCAGAGAACCATGCAAGGCACTGTCTGTACATGTAAAGAACAACCAAAACAAATATTTTGCATATTGCAACATGTATATTCAATAAAAGTCCATACCAATTTATCATTATTGTTCAATTAAACATATGTTTAAACTTGAAAACATGGCACAGTGACATTAAAGGAACAAAAACTGTTTTAACATCTTGCACTGGATACTGCTGTATGTAATTTTATCTTATTGCACTGATTTAAGGTTTTTGTTTAAGGTTCGAGTTATTGACTTGACTGATGGCAATGATTTTCGCTGCCTGCACCAAGTGGATGCCAACAAGATTGTAATGAAAGAACGAGAGAGTAGATACCTGGCCCAAGCAGAGGTCAAGAAAGGTGTGCACACTAAGAGGTTTTGACCATGGCAATTATGTTTTAGTGTAATAATTTTTTTTTGTCAAGTATATTTGATACAAATGTGAAAACAAGCTTGTAATATGTATCATAGTGATAGAGTGAGATAATTTTGTGTGGGTCATCATACATATAATAATGAACATGAGGCCATTGCCACAATAAACAGGTTTGTCATACAGCATTACATGCAAATTATACATGTGTAATTGAAATAAATTTGGTTTCTATTCATTTCATGGACAGCTTAAATGACATTGTATGCACACACAATTATAAATTGTAATGAATGTGAAAACTTTTAATAAAAGTAAATTTTTTGTAACAATCTTTTTTTCCTACAAGTTTGAAAACGCTTGGTACGAACACAATACACCTTGTTTAGAATATATGCATAAGCTAATAGCAGCCATCAATCAATGTTTCATCTTGTAATATTGCGAAGGTGCTAGGGGGGTGGGGATTTTTGTACTTTTATTGGTGATAATTCATTGGAAGCGCTCTTATTGCATATACAATAATTATTACTTTTATTTATTAATGACCTTTTAAAAGAATACATGAATATGACCGCACATTTCAGCTGATAGCTGATATTGCCTATCTATACTTTTATCTGGATAGTATCAGGATATCACATGTGGAAATCCAGATACAAATTCTGGCATGCTTTGACATCCCTAGTTAAAAACATTGACGGCAAAATCAGCTTGTTTTATACCAACCACAGATTGGACGCTTTCTATGATATTGTATTTGATATATGATATGAATTGTACTGACGTTTTCACTCAGGACTAATGTTAAGTTCTTTCCCCCCTATGTCAGGTCCTGTGACAGTGAGTAGTCGGGTGCCATGGCGACAGACGGACCAGTTCCCTGGCGGCCAGGACGAGGTTGACTCCGGTCCCCTGGTGGAGGCAGGATCCTCAGTGCTCAGCCTCTACTTCACCTACGTACACCAGGACGTGAGACAGACCTCCGCCCAGTCTCGAGACCTGCCCTTCCTGAACAACAAGACCAGTGTTATCAGGTCAGTCATCAGAGAGTAGTGGCTCTTATATTTAAGTAATGGTACAGTTCATTCACACACATATCTATGGCTACAGATCAGGGCAGAATTGGAAGATGAGTTTTATGAGCTAGCATGTAACAACATTTTAAACATTAGTATGTAACAGAAAAAAAGACCTGAAGACATGACGCTCATTTTTATGAGTTCAGTTATTAAAAATGCAATGTATATGAAGTGATTTCAGTGTTGTATAGCCCATAGTTGTGTATTCTTGCAGTGACCTGCTCACTGACTCCCCCATGCTGCTGGTGGGCACCACTGCGGGACTGGTGAGGGTGAATGCTCGATCCTTGGACACGTGTCAGTATATCGATCTGCAAGGTGAGTTCACTGCCGACAAATAGAGGGACACTTGGCCAGATCAGTTTTGCAACTGGAGTTTCACTTCATATGTATAAATAAGTAGCAACTCTTGTCACTGTTATCATCATCATTATCATAAAGAAGCAATAACAAAAAAATTGGGCCTCCATGTTGTTAACCAAATTATCAAAACTTGCAAAAAAAAAACTTTGAATGTATAAGGACTTAGACAAATTATATTTATTAACTTTCGGCTTATGCAACTTTATGATTTCCAAAATAAATTGTCTAACATTTATTTCGAGTGTATTTGGTGTTTATGTATCAAGGTTGTTTCCCAATGTTAGGTTGTTTTCTTACTTATAGTCACTGCCTGTATTGCAGATCCAATCAGCTGTACCAGCAGCCTGGAGAGCAACAATAAGGTCTTCAATGCGGCCGGCTCCATCATATTTGGTCAAGGAGCCAACCAACAGGTGAGTCTGTAATACAATTCAATGTGGACACGGCATACATGTTCCTTTTTGAAATATGGATAAATGAATGCTGATATCAACTTAAATCTTACTTTCTAATACTATTTTCCAACAGCAAAATGGTCAATAGTTTCCTTAGATTTAAAGTGGGAATATGGTTTAGCTTTCAAATTTAAATGTCATCACCGGTTGCTCTCTTTTACAATTATTGCATGATTGTCAACTAACTTAATTGTTAACTATATACTTACTTTCGGATTATCTAAAACAACAGATATCTCTTTGTGATTTCCCAGCCACTGCAAGATAAGGAAGTGTCATTAGTGCTCCAAAACACTACAAGGAACAAAAATACAAATACATCATCATAATATATAAGATAATTAGTACAGAATAACAGATATATATTTTTTTATTGAAATCTTGATGGTATTTATTATTGTATAATATGTATATATTTTCTCACTTTTAAGTTCAAGTTCTATTTATTTGGTTTTATAAACAATAAATACAAAAACTAATAAATAAAAAGTGAAACTTCAGCTGCACCATTAAGAGAGAAAATCCTTATTATACATTGCGTTCTTTTATTTATGGCAAGGCACCAATTGCCTAACAGTGAGAAACAAAACGAATGCACTGGACAAGACACACACATTCATAACAAACTCACAAACAAAACGGGAGTAACCACCTTGGAACAGTCTATGGAAAAGCACTGGGAGTTTAAACTGGTTTTAAAGAGCTCTAAACCTTAAGCTTGGCCCAGAATTATTCATTAAACATTTGAGTGTACAAAAAAATTAACCTTATAGTGTCCGACTTCAAGTTTAATAGCTATAAAAGAGAATACATTTCAATTTTATTACCATTTAACTAGTCAATGGTTAAAGACAGACCACACATTATGGCCATTATTTAGTGGCAATAAACACATACTCATTTCAATTGTTATTGAATATGATGTACAGAAATACTTGACAAGTAACTAGTTAACATAGCCTTAATATAATTTATGGTACATAATGGATTGCCTTTTTATACCCCGATTACCATTGGTAATGGGGGCTATATAGGAGTCACTTTGTCGGTCGGTCTGTCTGTCAGTCGGTCGGTCTGTCTGTCCCGCTTGTCCGGGCCATTACTATGTCGTTCATCAAGGGATTTTGAAATCATTTGGCACATATGTTCACCATCATTGGACAGTGTGTCGCGCGAAAGAATGACATCAATATCTCCAAGGTCAAGGTCACACTTTGAGGTCAAAGGTCAAAAATGGCCATAAATGAGCTTGTCCGGGCCATAACTATGTCGTTCATCAAGGGATTTTGAAATCATTTGGCACATATGTTCACCATCATTGGACAGTGTGTCGCGCGAAAGAATTACGTCAATATCTCCAAGGTCAAGGTCACACTTTGAGGTCAAAGGTCAAAAATGGCCATAGATGAGCTTGTCCGGGCCATAGCTATGTTGTTCATTGTGAGACTTTGAAATCAATTGGCACATTTGTTTGCAATCATGCGAAGGTGTGTTGCGCGAAAGAATTACGTCTATATCTCCAAGGTCAAGGTCACACTTTGAGGTCAAAAATGGCCATAAATGAGCTTGTCCGGGCCATAACTATGTGGTTCATCAAGGGATTTTAAAATCATTTGGCACATTTGTTCACCATCATTGGACAGTGTGTTGCGCGAAAGAATTACGTCAATATCTCCAAGGTCAAGGTCACACTTTGATGTCAAAGGTTAAAAATGTCCATAAATGAGCTTGTCCGGGCCATAGCTATGTTGTTCATTGTGAGGCTTTGAAATCAATTGGCACATTTGTTCACCATCATTGGACGGTGTGTCGCGCGAAAGAATTACGTCAATATCTCAAAGGTCAAGGTCACACATGAGTTCAAAGGTAAAAAATAGCCATAGTTGAGCTTGTCCAGGCCATTACTATGTCGTTCATTGTGGGATTTTGAAATCAATTGGCACATTTGTTAACCATTATTGGACGGTGTGTTGCGCGATAAAATTACGTCGATATCTCCAAGGTCAAGGTCACACTTTGAGTTCAAAGGTCAAAAATGGCCATAAATAAGCTTGTCTGGGCCATAACTATGTCATTCATTGTGAGATTTTAATATTACTCTCCACATTAATTTTGTTCACAGGCATTGGATGGCGTATCATGCCAAAGAATTCAAGATTTCAAAGGTCAAAATGGCCATAAATGATAATGGCATAATAATTCTTAAAAATTGCCATAAATAAGCTTCTCTTGTTTTGTGAGACAGCATGCAAAATATTCTGTGTCAATGCAGCATGTGGGGGTATACGTCATGTCAGTGACAAAGCTCTAGTTTCGTACAGTGATTCATTATATGTATAACTTATAATGTACTAATGGCTCTTGTGACTTTTTTATTCATGAATACGAATTATTTTTTTTGTATTTGCTTGATTAATCTACAATAAAATGGGTTCACATTTTACTTTGAACACCTTAAGCTGGATGTTTAAAAAAGGGGATAATTCAGCTGAAAGCCGTTGCCTTATTTAACAGCCTGTTTCTGTATTGATGAAACTTTGATTGACAGCTTTTGTGCATTGATTCAATGTGTTATGTTTTTCTTGTAGATGTGGTGTGTTATAGGCAGCCCATTTGAGAATGTAGTACATGTATTGAAATGGAACCAGTCAAAGGAGAAGGTTAGAGTGAGTTCGCTCAGCAAGTCACGTGACCTTTCACCTGATGCCAGTCTGGCAGGTGGGATGTCAGGGGACAGGTCTGTGGGAAGTCCCCTGTCTAGAGCTAGCAGTGTTCAGAAGCAGACAGATCTATCAGTATTGTCCAAGTATGTAACCTTTCTGGATATGGCTATAGCAACTCTAATTTCTCATATATTTGGTATTTGCTCCGATACTCAGTATTTGATGTTTTTTAAAATGCTTTTTAGGCATGTCCTTAGAATAGAGAAATCTGGATTGTGAAGTTGTTTATACGATATCATTTGTTCTCAGAGATTTTCTGTTGGATGAATTTTTGCAGAGGATTTATTTAAAAAGAAGTCTATTGCAAGAACATCATTTGTTCTTATTATGACTAAGTTATTTGTTAAACTCTCATTTGTTAACATGTCTTGTTAGTTGTTTAACATGTTTATTTATGTGCATTACTTGTTTGTTTATGAACTTAAATTTGCGTACATCAGTTTGGTCAATAAATGTATAGCAAAACATTAACCCATTTCCAGCATAATTTTGTTGGACCATAAATACATTGTGATATATTGTTCTTTTAGGGCTAGCCTGTTAGAGGACTCGCCATTAAGAGCTGACATGACCTCAAAACAGAAGGATAACAAGGAACGCCGGCCAAGAGGTGAGAAGCCATCATCAAGGGGTTACTATTGGGTTTTCAGGCCAAAGTGCGTGGCCTATGTCTGGCATTTTGGATTTTGAACCACTTACTGTTGATTGCATCACCTAAATACAAAAATAATGAGCGTTATCAAGCTGGTAATTATTTGTTACCAGTTAATTGTTATTCTTAATATTCAATAAGAAAGTGTATCTTCATGTAAGATAGATCTATATGGTGCCCATTATTATTATGCCCCCTTCTTCGAAGGGGGTATATTGTTTTTGGCTTGTCTGTCATTATGTGTGTATGTCACAAAACTTTAACCTTGGTCATAACTTTTGCAATATTAAAGATAGCAACTTGATATTTGGCATGCATGTGTATCTCATGGAGCTGCACATTTTGAGTGGTGAAATGTCAAGGTCAAGGTCATTCTTCATGGTCAAAGGTAAAAAAATACAATCCAAGGGAAGTAATTAGCTTTAAAAGGGAGATAATTTCTAAACCTGCCAAATGATATATTGAAATTTTATTTCAAAGCAGCGCAAATCGGGGGCATTGTGTTTCTGACAAACACATCTCTTGTTATATGTTAGCATCACTAGATTTTGTGTAAGTTTCAATGTTGGCAATTTGACCAAATATAGTCTTGAAAAAAGTTACGTTTTCGGTATAAATGACACCCAGTTCATGTACCAGCTCTTCATCATTTATCAATCCAACTGAATAAAAAGTTTTCTGCAGAATTTGTGAGTCCAACAAGGAAAGGTTTCATCAAAGACAATCAGCCACTCACCTTCAAAACCAAGATCAAGTCTTCAGGCTACACGGCGCAACCACGGTACATCTGTGAGAGTTATTTATCTTGTGTGAAGCCTCTCTGATGTCATATACTAGAATACAGGCAACACATAATGCCACTCTGATGTCATATACAGTATTCATGCAGCAAATAATGCCACTTTGGCATATACTAGTACATGTAGATGAATTCATGTAGCAAATAAAGCCAGTTTTTTCAAATACTACTATTCAGGCAGAAAATAATGCCACTTTCGTCATATACTCATATTTTGACAGCACATAATTCCACTTTTGTCATAAAGTTGTATTCAGGCAAAACATAACGTCAGTTTTTGTCATATGGTAGTATTCAGGCTGCACATAATTCCACTGTTGTCTTATGGTAGTATTCAGACAGCACATACTTCCACTGTTGGCTTATGGTAGTATTCAGACAGACATAATGTCACTTTTATCATATGGTAGTATTCAGGCAGCACATAATTCCACTGT